>MU225930.1:160214-181645 GCA_018584345.1 Thuja plicata
GTGTATGGCTATTTTTCTCATTATCCTTCTTTTAGCATCTCTTTATAGTACCTATGATGCCTATGAGAGTGTTATTCATTTTTATCATGTTTGTCAATCTTCATGTTTCACTCGCTTATGCTATTTTAAGATTGACCAATACTAGTAAAAAAGAGATTAGAATATCACCATAATCTAGTTATAAGTGTCTTTTCCACAACAAAGTGTCCATAAAACCAATATGGTTATAAGAAAACATCATACCAAACAAAGGATAGCCCACAAGATCAATTAGCAACGAAACGCCAAACTAGAACAAAACCATGAGTGCAATAAGGGCTATCCAAAAACCACGAATCAACCCAAAAAGAAAGAAGAGGCTAAATCATTCTATATTGATAACAAAGTTACCACTTCATGTACATTTAAGCCATATATTCAATCTATGGTTATATATTACAATATTTAGATCCTATATGGTATGGTTTACAATTTAGACTTTAAGATTTACATATACCATCTTTCTGCTGCTACAAGTTTTTGGTAATACAACTGCTTGATTTTTTATTGACATAAAGCAACATCTTTCTCTTGATTATTCTTCCAAGCCAACCTCTAAGCATCGTACCTACCTCAACCCCATGCTTCCCTAATAGCCTGTCAAACCTATCAAGCATGTAAAAAAACATTCTACGATTCACCTTGATAAATTGCTTGTAAACCTCAACATAGCCACATCATAAGCCTTTATATCTAAATCAGACAAATCTACCCATATAAATAAATAAAATTGCATATTAACATGAATTAGAGAGATATTTAAAAGTAGATAACTGAACCAAAGAAAACCTCTGAGATTTTAAACCATGAAGAAGGCCAGAATACAAGTCCCCATAAGATCATTTCATCAGGCTTGTAGACAATTACATAGATACAATTATACAAACTGAGATGTTGATAGTCAGTAAAACAAAGATTAGAATATCACCATAATCTAGTTATAAGTGTCTTTCCATAACAAAGTGTCCATAGAGCCAATATGGTTATAAGAAAACATCATACCAAATAAAGGATAACCCACAAGATCAATTAGCAATGAAACGTCAAACTAGAAAAAATCATGGGTGCAATAAGGGCTATCCAGAAACCATGAATTAACCCAATAAGAAAGAAGAGGCTAAATCATTCTATATTGATAACAAATTTACTGCTTCCTGTACATTCAAGCCATTTATTCAATCTATGGTTTTATAATACGGTATTTAGATCCTATGTGGTATGGTTTACAATTTAGACTTTAAGATTTACATGTACCATCCTTCTGCGGCTATAAGTTTTGGATAATACAACTGCTTAATTTTGTATTGACACAAAGCAACATCTTTCTCTTGATTCTTCTTCCAAGCCAACTTCTGAGCATCGTACCTACCTCCACCCCATGCTTCCCTAATAGCCTGTCAAACCTGTCAAGCATGTAAAAAAAAGTCTACGATCCACCTTGATAAATTGCCAGTAAACCTCAACATAACCACATCATAGGCCTTCATATCTAAATCAGATAAATCTACCCATATAAACAAAGAAAATTGCATATTAACATAAATTAGAGAGATATTTAAAATTAGATAACTAAACCAAAGAAAACCTCTGAGATTTTAAACCATAAAGAAGGCCAAAATACAAGTCTCCATAAGATCATATCATCAGGCTTGTAGACAATTACATAGATATAAGTATACAAACCAAGATGTCGATAGACAATAAAACAAAGATTAGAATATCACCATTATCCAATTATGAGTGTCTTTTCCATAACAAAGTGTCCATAGAACCAATATGGTTATAAGAAAATATCATACCAAACAAAGGATAACCCACAAGATCAATTAGCAATGAAACGTCAAACTAGAACAAAACCATGGGTGCAATAAGGGCTATCCAAAAACCATGAATACACCCAATAAGAAAGAAGAGGCTAAATCAATCTATATTGATAACAAAGTTACGTGTTAGAATAACTGAGAGAGGGGGGTGAATTAGTGGCCTCAAAAATTAATCCAATATTCAACCAAAACTTTATACTACAAATATAAAACCTCTAGTTATCTTCATTCCTACAAGATGTATGTCTTGTGTGAATCCAACATGTATATACTGCTCAGTGTTTATACTTTTTATCCTTTCCTTAAGCTTTACCGAATAGTAGTCTATCTTTTCTTAACCTTTACCGAAATACAATAAATAACTTAGTGTTTACCAATAAATCATGTTTTAGTAATGTGTAAAGAAAAAAATTAAAGCAATGAACCATATACACATTTGGCACATGGATTTTTAACGTGGTAACCATGTTAGGGGAAAAACCACTTGGGACCGGTAACCCAAAATTTTCACTCTTCTAAAGTGAGCTCGGTGAAGAGCCAATCCTGTTAAAGGTTACAAACACATTGTTAAGTGCGACCTTGATAGAGGATTTATCACTAATAGTTTATCACTTGACCTCGCATTTACTATGTTGTCAACATGAAAACCTTTTGATACTCCTTGGGATGTCTCTCAACATATAAAGGATGGTTAAATCCTACTCTATTTAAAAATTTCTGAATCAATGGTTAAACTGAAACAGTTTATGATTTGTTCATAAATACAACTTAATCTTGCGTATATTCAGATCTATTATAAGCTCATAATACCTCTTCTGATCAATGTTCTCTTCAATTCCTTTGCTCCACTTCTTTTTGCTCGGTGAATGTTGTTGCTTTTGTCCACAAAATTCTTAGCTTTGTTCTTCAGCTTGTATGATCATATCTGTATGAAGACTTCTCATCTTCACCTAAATTCTCTTCAACATTCCTCTTCTTTTATAATGAATTACTTATCTCTTTATATAGACATGATTTCACTGTTCTTGTCCTTCTTGTTTTCTTCGTTGATCACTTCTTGATTCGTAAAGCTCGCCATGCTTGCTTTAGTTTTAATATGTAAAACTCTCCTTGTTTTCTGGAATAAAACATGCTTTAAATCTCCTTCTTATCTTTATATTTTAACTGATCGATGAAAAAAAGTAATCAAACAATTAACTCTATAATTATCTCCTACCAGCTAAGTTGTTTTGTCATTTTCCTAACTTTAGTTCTCATCGATCAACACTTCAGTTGTGCTCGGTGACTACTATAGATAGCTCAAGCATCAAATTCAGTTCTATTTGGTGACTATTGTAGTTAGCTCGGTAATGCTTTCTCGGGTAACACTGTTTGTCGGGTAACACTGTGAACTTCAGTGCTCGGGGTTCAGTGTCCCTCGGGGTTTACTGTCACTCAGTGTACATGATTACTAACAAAAAAACTTTGTACTGTCACTCAGTGTACATGATTACTGACAAAAAAAAAATTTCTTTTCAGATCTTTAAGTGTTGTGACAATATGTGTATGAGAAATCATACCATATCAAGTTGAAATCAATAACAATACAATACATTAACCGATTTAATGTCTTGCATATACCTTCTACATCTCGGTGATCATCAACTTTGCCATCTTCAAACATTCAATCAGTTATAGTTCATCAATCTCTCCCTTTGACATTGATGGCAACATACTACTTACTACTAATACATTATGAAATATATTAGTTGTAGTTCATCAATCTCTACCAAACTTATTCTTCTATAACCAATACAAATGTCTAACTCTTGGTAAGCTCTTCTAGCTTGGATTTGATTCTTGTAGAGTACTCTCTTCATTCTTCATTCCCTTTACTGTAGAATCTCTTCTCTGATTCTCTCCCTTAGATGAATGTTTCTTTGAATCTTTCTTTGTTGTTTTCTCTTTCTTTGACTGTTCCTCTCCTTGATGGATAGTTATTTTCTCTTTAACCTTTGACAACAATATATTGAATACTTCTCTCCATATTCATTAACTACATCTCTCCCCAATATATTTCATTGAATACTTCTCTCCCTTTGACAACAATGCCAAAATAAATCTCTCTTTTTTTCATAATATATTCCTTTAATTTCCTTTCCATCAGCAATACAATAACTCTGGTGTTCGGTGCAGATAAGTACCTTTCTATGTACTAATAGATCTTTACAGTCCATCTATTTGCTTGCATCAACATGAATGATCTTCTGATTATGTGTAGGGTGATGCAGCCTCCTAATCAGTTTAGTGACCAGTAAACAAGGGTCGGACCCCTAGTCTCTTTCTTAGGTACTCAAATGTATCTTTTGAAAATGACTTTGTGAATATGTCTGCTAATTGTTCCTTGGATTGAACATATTCCAGTATCACCTCTTTCTCTTGCACTTGTTCCTTTAAGTAATGATACTTGATAGCAATGTGCTTTGTCTTGGCATGCATGACAGGGTTCTTTGAGATGTTTATTACACTTGTATTATCACAATAGATAATCACTGGTTCAATAATTTTCATATTCATGTCTTCCAGTAATTGTTTGATCCATGCAATGTTAGAGCAATTTGCAACAACCACATATTTTGCTTTTGTAGTAGATTGTGATATGCATCCTTGCTTCTTAATTATCCATGTGACAAGTTTTTCACCCATGAAGAATGCTCCTCCTATTGTGCTCTTTTTGTCATGTAAGTTTCTAGCTCAATAAGCATCTGTATAGACTTGAAGCTCAAATTTTCCTTCTCTTTTATACCATAAGTCATAGTATTCGATATTCTTTAGATATCTCATAATTCTTTTGACAGCAGTCATGTGTGATTCATTGGGATTAGCAGAGAATCTTGCAACTATTCCAACTACATGTGCTATATATGGTCTAGTATGAACAACATACATGAGTTTGTCAATCATAGATCTATATAGGGTCTGATTTACCTCGGTTGACTTGTCTTCCTTTTTTAGCTTGCATCCGGTCGTCATAGGTGTTCCAATTGGCTTGGAGTCCTCCACCTCGAATATCTTGAGAATTTCTTTGATGTATTTGGATTATGTGATGTATATGCCTTCATCCTGTTGAATAATCTGTAGACCAAGAAAGAACTTGATCTCCCCAAACACTGACATCTCAAACTATTTTCTCATTTTAGCAGCAAATGATTTGCATAACATATCATTACCTCCAAATATGATATCATCAACAAATATTTCAGCAATCATAATGTTATCATCGATATCTTCTTTTAAATACAGATTATTATTTTCACTTGTTCTTACAAATCCAATACTTACGAGATACGAGTGAAGTCTTTCATACCATGCTCTTGATGCTTGTTTCAATCCATACAAGGATTTGTTTAGTCTATAAACCATGTTTCTCTTGTTAGGATTAACAAACCCTTCCGGTTGTTCAATGCATACCTCTTCTTCTAGTATTCCATTTCGGAATGCAGATTTGACATACATTTGGTATACCTTGAATCCTTTGTAAGCAGCATAATCAAGTAAAATTCTGACTCCTAGTCTAGAAATGGGTGCAAAGGTTTCTCCATAGTCAATACCTTCTTCTTGTGCATACCCTTTGTATACTAGTCTTGCTTTGTTCCTTGTGACTTCTCCATTCTCATTTAGCTTATTTATGAATATCCATTTGGTACCAATGACATTCTTGTCATCTGGTCTAGGTACTAATGTCCATGTTCTTTTCTTCTTGATCTTCTCTATCTCTTCATTCATATCACTGACCCATTATTCATTTTCAAGTGCATTATTAATAGATTTAGGCTCAAAATCACAGATTAAACATCTAGTGTTTAGTAACTTACTTCTTGTTCTCATTCCAGCCCTTTTGTCTCCTATGATCTGGTTCTGTGGATGTTGTCTTTTGACATACTTGGAAAGTACTGGTTCAGCTCTTTGTTCATCATTCTAATCATCATCTTGACCTTCATTCTAATCTTCATCACTCGGTACATTATTGTGAGCAATTTCCTAATTTTCGGTATTTATAGCCTGATGCTCGGGTGCATTGTTCTGTCGCTCAGGAGTGATACAATGTTTCTCAAGAAGAGTGTCAAGTTCTTCACTATAGACAAAGCTATTGTAGTCTTTTGGTTCCTTTCTACTTTCCTCATCATTTTTCTCGGCAAATTCATCCACTTTGACATTTGCACTTTCAATGATTTTGTTAGAGGATTTGTTAAGACATTTATAAGCCTTGTTTTTGGTAGAATAACCTATAAATATTCCTTCTTCACCTTTGGATTCAAACTTTCCATTTATATCATCTTTCAAAATATAACATTGACTCCCAAAAATTCTGAAGTAACTTACATTGGGTGTGTATCCATACCATAGCTCATAAGGTGTCTTATTGGTGCCTTTCTTCAATTGAACTTAGTTTAATATGTAGACAGCAATAGTGACAGCTTCTCTCCAGAATGTTTGTGTGATGCCTTTCTCAATCATCAATGTTCTGGCACAATCAACAATGGATATATTCCTTCTTTCAGCAATCCCATTTTGTTGTGGTGTTCTTGGTGCAGAAACCTATCTTTAAATTCCATGCTCATTACAAAAGTTAGTGAATTCATCAAAAATAAATTCTCCTCCTCTATCTGATCTTATACATTTTAGTTCCTTTCCACTTTTTTTTTCAACTATAGCTCTATACCATTTATACATCTTGAATGCTTCTGATTTCTCTCTTAAGAACATAACAGTCATCATTCTAGAATAATCATCTATAAATAGAATGAAGTATCTATCACCATAGTAGCTCGTTCTTCTCATTGGTCCACACAAGTTAGTATGGACTAGCTCTAGGAATAGCATTAGATGTGTAGGTTTTCCTAGAGCTTCCTTGAACCTGATTCTTCTTAATTATCACCGGTGGGATAAACTGAATCTTGTTCAAATCCATGTTTTTGAAAGATTCAGGAACATTGTAGCCTTCTGTCTTGAGGTAATGGTAGATCTAGACAAGATTGGAAGGGGGACAATTCGACACCACCTCAGAAGAAAGTGGATGTTACACTACATTTCCCCCAATATGAATAAAGAATGAATTTATTTTTCAAAACTAAAATTGATTTCCTCGCAATGTTTTCCATATCTTCTAAACCTCCAATTTACACCATCATGTAATCTTCAGGGTAGGGGTTTTCATACATGTTGTTAATACTATAAAACACTTGTTCCAGGCCCCATAATATCTTTTCTATAAAGATTTTTTTACATAAAGTCGCAATGTCTTGTTTACTAATTCTCACCACCATCATGCATGACACAAAAGTGCCCATAATATCCCCATTCATCCTATAAGTAAAGATATAAGAAAAGTATGACTTCCCCAGGACTAATTCTATAGCCCTCTGAGACATATCATCCAAGGGATTCAGAATACGACCCCGCCTTTCTGTCTTAATGTTACCACGGAATGCCATGTCTATTTTCCATTTTATGGAAAGTGAGAACATTGGTTTCCATTGTAGCTTTAAAATGACAGACCCTCCCTCCCCAAAAACTCCAGATTTACTACTGATAACACTAAAAAATCTTAAGACCAAACAATAAATAATATCATAAGGCTATGATTGAAGGTGCTTATGCATATGCTTACCTCATAATTTTAAGGCACTAAAAATCATAATTTCATAGGCAATCATACACAGAAAAGCCGCAAGGAAGGGTTAAGAAGCAACAAGAAAGGTCTAGAAATGTCGCAAGAGACCTATGATCATGGGAAAGTAAGATGGGTGAGGAATGTGGGAAATCATCATAAAATATCCATTATATCTCCTTGTCTTCACACATACATTCTCCTTGGATAATGCACTGCTAAGTATGTGGAGGCTTCTTCTTGTTTCTTGTAGCAAGATTTTGATTCCATATTTGGGAACTCCATTACATATTCTTTGAGAATTTATTTTGCAATCTTGTTTTTGTCATCATTCAACTTATCATTAATGCCCTACATTTACCTCATTTAGTTTTGATTTTGAATGAGGGTCTCATAGAGCCACATGCTCTTGCATTCAAATTTGGTTCTTTTTCTATTTAAACAACAACATAGAATTATATTTGTATTACTTGATCTATTAGAGCTGCAAAATTGGTCATATTGTATATTGAAAAGCAACTGACACCCATAGCTCCTTGTTATGGGGATGGTGACATTAGGAACAAGATTTTGTTTCTTGTAAAATAGAAACACTTAGCTCTTGTTCTCTTTTATAACAGTTCTTGCTCTCGTAGTTGAGATTACTTTTCTATATTGATGCATTGTCTCATTGTATTTTATTTTTTGTGACAACTTTATCTCTGCTCAACCTTATATCTTTGTCATTCATGGTTGTTGTTTTGTCTTTAATACTGCCATTAACTATGTTCTTCTATCTAAACAAAAAGGCATTTTCTTCATTAATTTGGCCCTTTCCTTTTTTCCGCTACAATGTATGATTCTTTGTCTGTCCTTTTAGTTGCATCTTTGTATTCATTAGAAATCATTGCTATGAAAATAATGGTTGTTCTACTTTTGGAAATTACTTCTATCTGAAAATTGTAACAGCATAGCTTGAAAATTGTAATAGCATAGCTCTGGTCAGGTCATTAACCCTTCTAAGTCAAAACTCTTCATGTTTTTTACTCCAGTCCCCATTCAACAACGAATTGCGACCATTCTTGGTTTTTCTCTGGACACCCTGCCCTCCACTTATCTTGGGATACCTTTTTTTCTAGGTCAAGCTAAGCCTTCTTTCTGGGTATCTGTCATTTCTCGCCTTAAGAATAGGATTGTTGCGTGGAAAGATTGGTGGTTGTCATTATCTGGAAAGATCCTCTTAATCAAGACAGTTCTCTTTGCCATTCCGAATTACTATATATCAGTCATCCATGCTCCCAAATCTGTCATTACCCAGATTGAAAATATTATTCGTTCCTTCCTTTGGTCAGCTAATTTGACCAATGAGAAAAAGGTTCCCCTTGTTTCCCTCCAGACACTTTCCTTGGATAAATTAGAAGGGGGTGTTGGGATTCATGACATAGCAGCCAAAAATAAAGCCTTTGGTGGTAAGTTAATTTGGAGCATGTACTCTAAACCTCATTCACTTTGGTGCAAGATTTTACAAGCTAAGTATTTAGAATCCCCTAACCCGTGTAGAATTTTTTCCATTGATAATCCTCCTTTAGGGTCTCCCACATGGAATTTCATGATTTCATCAAGGGAAGTAGTAGTCAAATTCTTGTCCTGGCAAGTTCAAAGTGGGCAGTCTGTGTCTTTTTGGGCAGACTCCTAGAATGGATTCTCCCCTTTGTCTTCTATTAACTTTCCTGCTGAGGTTATGGATATCTTCATCCAATTTTGGGGTGACAAGCTAGTGGATTATGTGGATCATGTGGATATTTTCTCACATAAAGCAGCTTGGAAAGACCCCTCCTCTCTTCCAATTTCTCTTGCTCACGTTGGGGCTTTCAATCTTGTCCTTTCCACTAGAATAGTTTTTATTTTGAATGAGTCTGATAGACTAATTTGGTGTCCTGCTAAGAATGGTAAGCACTCAGTTAAAGAGGGTTATAATGCCATACGACATTTGAACAATCAATTTAATTATCAGCGGGCATTCATTTTTTACTGGAATAAGATTGTTTTACCTAAAGAAGGGGCTTTTTCCTGGCTTGCAATCCAGAATAGAATTCTAACAAGTGACAGATTGGCCATAATGCAAATTTCTACTCCTTTTAATTGTACTTTGTGTGGGGATTGCATAGAATCTGTGGACCATTTGTTTCTATCATGCACCTTTGCATCCCAGTGTTGGGCTTTTGTCTTGAGTAAGATGGTTGTGGCTTTCCCATTACCTTCTTCTCTTTGGGACCTTTTCCAATCTTGGCCGGTCTTATGTTCCCAACCCTTATTTTCTTTTTTATGGATTATTATCCCATCCATTGTCATCTGGTCGATTTGGTGGGAACGAAATATAAGGATTTTCTTAAATCATCTTCTGATCTCTCTTCAGTCCTTTCTACCATTGAGAGGCACATTTCAGAGCAGACTAACTCTATTGTTTCATCCAGTTTTAATCCAAATGTCATCTTTTCATCTTGGGATAGTCAGATCTTAACCTCTTGGAAGTCTCTGTCTCTCCCTTCTTCCCCTGTCTTCCCCCATATTAGGAAAGTTCACATTGATAGGTCTTTGATTTTCTGGCAGCCTCCTTTACCCCCCTTTATCAAATTAAACTTTGATGGCTGCTCTCGGGATAATCGAGGGGTTGTAGGTATTGGAGCTTGTTTACAAAATCATTTAGGACAAGTGTTGGCTTTGAAAGCTTCTCCTATCCCTATAGTACTAATAATATGGCAGAGGCCATTTCACTCTTAGAAGGACTAGCCCTAGCTAAGAAACTTTCAATCGCATGCCTCCACATTGAGGGTGATTCTTTTGTTATCATTAATGCTTGTGTTAAAAAATGCATGGACAATTGGCAACTTAAGTATATAATGCAACAGATCTGGTCCTTTATTGATTCTTTTCAGAAGTTCTCCATCTCGCATACTCTCAGGGAAGGTAATTCTCTTGCGGACTGCTTAGCAAACATGGGGGGTGACAAAGTCCATCTTGACTCTCTTTCGTGCGATTATTCTCTTGAAAATTTTCCTCCTCTGGTGTCAATTATTAATAATGAATTATGTTAAAGTAGGATGGTTTCGCTTGTGTGGGTTTTGATGTTCAAATATTTTTCTAATCTCTACGAACCGATTTCCTTCATATATGGCTTTGGGTTACTCCATCTTCCAAGCCTCTTTTGCAGGGATAAATTTGTTTTTAGTCTTAGATTACACTTGTACCTCAACATCATGACACGCGTAGTTCTTCTATTCTATTTTAATATAACTCTTTTTTGATATTGATGATACATTTTATTATGATTCTATGGCGAGTTAGCCAATACCCGATCATCTCTTTGCCTTGCGTCCTCATTTTTTGAATCATGAGGAACTATGTTGAATCATGTGGAGCTATGGTAAAATGTTCATTGGTTTATGTGGGCTTTGATGTATTGGTAGGTATCTAATCTACATAACTACACTCGTCATGTGATTTGACCTTTACCTTTACACCATGACACATGTAAATTTGTGGTGTTTTTTAGCATGATTTCATTATGATGTCTAGTGTCATCTTCCAGTTTGATGCAATGTGTTGCTAGCCGATATATAATATTAAATCTGTTATACATCATCTAGGGCTACGAGGCTCGTGTAAAATATCTAATCTCTAATTTTGTATTCTGGGATGGGATGGCTCGGGTTAATTCCTTTTTTGCGCAAGCTGATTTGGCCTTGTTGTACAATGATGTGGCTGATTCCGTCTGTTGCACTTGAGCTGGCCATTTATTTCCTCCCAAGTACTTTGAAGATCTCACTGGGATTGCATATCTTGTGTGTAAATGCATACTATCATAAAGATTTATGGCTGTCCTTATATTTCGTGGCTTGTGTTCACTCTGTGGTGCTTCGAGTCTGTTTTATACATTTCTATGCATTGTTTGTTTTTCTTCTTCTCGACTGTTTGAGAAATTGTTGTCGTACTTGTTCCCCTCTGGTTTTAATAAGGCTGGGTTATTGTGTTTTTTCTATAATGTCTGATCGTCCAAGCTCGGTGGTGGGTATTAGTACTAGGGTTGATATATGTTATTCCTCTCTGATCTCCACATGGATTATTACCCCCGAAATTATAGAATCTTCTTTGAAGTGGAAGATTGGGAATAACCATTTGTTGGGTGCGTTAAAGATGACATGTTGGCTTCAATTTTATTTTGTGAATGTCCCCACATTCATCGAGGTATCAAAAGGATCATTGGCCATGATATTTTGTTTCTGTTTGGTAAACGCATTATATACCCATCTCAGATTCTGTCAGTTTTTTTATCGAATATTTGTGATCTTTTGCAATCCCCATTCTATTTGGGTTTAATTGCTTCGCGGTATGTGAAACCAGAGTTTCTTGGGGGGAATAAGCTTAGTAGGGCATTGCAGAAGTATGACTTATGGGGTGGTGCCGGACTTATTGGTGGACTTTTTCACCACCACTCGGTTCTTAATCACAATGGTGTATACATGGTCCTTGAAAGCATTAAAAAGGGTCTTGAGCGGCAGTCTTTTAGGCCTATCAAAATGACTCTGTAGCAATTTAATGGCTCTCTTACAAAGGAATGTGTGACTGGAGTACATCAAGTTGCGTTTTCTATCCTTTATCTTCTTAAGCTCGACCCCGCACCTTCTGCTAGGTCATCTGCTATCTCTGAGAGGCCTATTGTTACTCCCTCTCTTGTTCCTATAGGGGCCATCGCTCCCATCCCTGACCTTAACTTAAATCTTGGTTTGGGAGGTGTTTCTCATCCCATGGCGGGTAGCGAGACTGCTCTACTCTTTATGGATGATTAATGATTTTTTACAGGGATTTTTTATCTTTTTGTAGGAACGACTCTCTATTGGTACATTTGGAAGCAGCCTTCTGTGTAGTTGCAAATTTTATTGATCTTTTTGCAGGAATGACTTTCTGTTGGTTTCTTTGGAATCAGTTTTCCATGCAGTTGCAAATTTTGTACCATGTAAAGGGTTATCTGCTGCATATTTCTCTATCTCTGTAGACTTGGCTACACGGTGGTTTTTGAAAGAAATCAGTTTTTGGGTTCTTCCATGGGATACTACTTTTTTTATTAATTTTGTAATTTGCCTCAAGGTTTTTTGTTCGCCCACAGGCCTCTATATTTTCTTCAGCTGTATCTTGCCTAAGGGCTTCATTATAAATACCTAAGGGTTTATTCTGTAGTTTAGGTTTAGGGTAGTATAGTAGTTTTTTCATACTGTTGTAATTAGCCACAGCTAGCATGAATCGGTATAATTCAATTTGTATATGAGCAATGATCAGAGTTTTTCTTTCTAGTTCTTTTCTCCGTGAGCTCTTTGAACCAGTTTATTATTATTAATAATATATCAAGTGGATCTGCCACCTTTTTTAAAAAAAATAGCATAGCTTGAAAATGTTTTAAATATATCACTGTTTTATGCACTTGTTGCTTAGACATACCATGTGCCATTTTATCTTTTCTTATTTTTATAACACTCATGGTATTTTCTAAATCATCATGATAATGCAATCTTGTTGCATGACTTAATAAATATTAACATTTACTATTTGATGATCCTCATGTATTTTCTTGTGATTGTACACTATGACTAAAAACTCCACATTGGATACACTAATGTTCTTTCTTGAGACATTGTTGTTATATATCTACCCTTGAAAAATGTGGTCATTTGAAAATATTGTCACAAAACTTCATAAACTGCACTAAGGTAGAACAAGAAGATGACTAACTGATTGAACAAGATAATTGTGAATCCTTATAAAACTACGATAACATTTGATGTAACGGTGAATTTATAAAATAGACTAGTCAATGTCTTTGACAAAATAGTGAACACCTATGCTGGAATAATGGAGACCTTGCTTGAAACTCATTGTGCGATACATTTGTATGAGCACTAATTCACAACCTAGAAACCATTGTGACTTTCTTTTCTCTTTGATGTCATGGTATCATCATTGATGTTATTACTGATTGGAATATGGTGCCTTAAATTTCGTTGTCCTTGAAACGATTATATTAGTAACTGCTCTTTCCATGGATAATTTGCATTGTTCCATTAATTATTGTTCTGAATTCGATGTCTTAATGCCTCTTCAACTGTTGTAGCAGTAATATAGTAATGTAGTGATTGTTCATACTTGATCATTACTTGATGATGTGCTTGTGAATTAGCCATGTTCTTGTGAATTGATGACCGATAGATGCTCCTCTGATGTTCTTGAAGCCTTGCTAGTAATGATGCCTAGGTACCACTGGTTGTCACCACTGATTCTTCCATTAGCTCTGCATAATTTTAATATATATTGGACTTCAATAGTGTTGATCACTATGTTCCTATCATGCATTGATCCATTTATCATACCTGGCAGCTTTGAAGGCAAACTTGTTACAAAATTTATATGTTCTTAAAACCTGTGTTCATTCATTGGTTGCCACTTCATAGAAAAACACATTGAAGCACTTCTAAAATCTACTTAAGACATGACTTTAGGAACTCACTTTTTATGATCTCCTTTGAACAAGTATATGTTACCTATTGCAATGACATATCTCACTAGCATAGATCATGTGTACTCATCACAACATACCATAAGATATGACGAGCCTTCTCACTATCCTTATTATCACAACATGCTGAGCTTTTATTCATCCTTCATGGCAATGTTGTTTTCATCTCTTTATGTCACGTGATTTGAGAATCTCATAGTACTATCCTGAAGCACGATGGGCTCAATTCTTCTGGGAACCCATTTTTCCCCATGCGTCAAATATGATTATCCCTGTAATTGTAGATGAAATAAACAAGTCAGAAAACTAGCATATAGCTCTTGCTTTTGATACCTCTTCTTCTCTCTCAGACGTCTATAGCACTAGTTGTTATTATGCATGTGAGGCTTAGATTGTACATTTGTAGATGTGTGTATATGTAGTGTGTGATGACCTGACATTGCTTAGATCTTGGATCTAACATCATTTTATCATTCAAATATAGGGACTTCAGGAGCAACATGGATGCAAAAGCTGAATACGAGGCAAGCGGGAAACTAGATACAAGACTCAACAACTCAACATGGACTTGTCATTGGGCAATGATGAGTCACCCCTCACTTCATATGCCTCCTATATTTTTTGCATTTAAAAATGTACAATGTACTCTTTATGTGCATCATATTGGTTAGTCTCACGACTTGTGTGAGCCATTATGAGATTTTGTCATTTGCATCATAAATAAAGATTATCATTTTTTTTAAACCTTCTACATTCTCTCTTTGACTCATGCAATTGCATATCATCTATAATCTTTTCTCTTTCCTTTCAGCATATGAATAGAATCAACTTAGTAAAAATATATCTTAATCATTAATAACACACAAGCTCCATTTGATTGAGCTTAGTAATAAAAACCATCAACAGTTCCAGGAGTTTCATTGCTCTTTCCAATCTAGTATTCAGTTTCTAGTTAGAGGTTTTACCAGTTCTGAGTGCATTAATTATAATTTGAGAGTCACCCTCTATTTCAAGGCTTTTGATTCCCAAATCCTTACTTAACAATAACCCTTCCACTACTGCTTCCAATTCATCTATATTGTTTGATGTTACTCCAATAGGTTTGGCCAGTCTTCCACACAAACTTCCATCCCACCTATGAATTACACATACAATCCCTGCCACTCCAAAATTTCCCCTAGATACCTCGTCAAAATTTAGCTTGTACCAACCATGCTACGGAGGACCAAAAAATATGTCTCTCTAGCTTTTTTATCTGCCCCCCACCTTTTCCAAATTGTGGGGGTATACTTAACCCAACCCAATCTTTTCTAATGACACTATCCTAATGAGAGAAATTACCTTCTAAGTGGATTTTATTTCTTATTCTATTACTAAAAACCTCTACAATACAAACCTCAATTTTATTTATTATATTTTTCCTCTTCATCTTCTTTTCTTCGAAGAATCTTTTGTTAAGTTCTTTCCATATTTCCCATATTAATATAGAGGGGGCTATATTACATATGATATGATAAAGATTATTTTTATATTATATTGGCCAGGCCTTTAGGCGATCTACTAACTTATTTTCTAATGTTGATTTCCAATTCAATTTTTTGCAAAGCCATTGCCAACATCTCATTGTGTATGGACAATTCAGAAGTATATGACTTGTTTCCTCCTGATTTTCACATAGGGGGTATCTAGATGGTTCTTCAAATCTGATTCTTTTGAACCATTCTACAGTCATGATTCTTTCTTGTAGAGCAGTCCAAAGAAACATTCTTGCTTTTAGAAGGCACATTTTGTCCTAGCATAGGTTAAGGGGAAGATCAACATCTTGTCATTGCTGAGCCTTAATTAAATATTCATACCCATCTTTGACTCTATATGTTCCTGTATTAGATCATGCCCATGTTATTCTATCTTCTTTATTTTTAATTACTATTTATCTTGATTCCAGGAGCCCTTTTATCTCTATTTTTCCCTGGTAGAAATGGGTCTGTATCTAAATATTTCTATTTCCTACCTAGGTATGGGTCCCCTGTTGGTATTCCAATGTAGTCTTTCAATTTCCTTCTGCACATATATATTAATATTTCTTTAATTCTAGGAGATGATAAAAGACTATCCAAGGTTTCATATCTCCCCCCATGAATCTTCCCATAAAAGTGCTTCTTCCCCATCACCAATATCCTGGGTTAGTTTATTTCTGATAATCTCTCTACATTCCAATATGAATTTCCAACCTCTTGACCCTTTAGGTGGGTTCTCGGTTCTGAAGATGCTAATGGGTTCGTTGTCTTGCAAATATCTATTAGTAAGAATTTTGACCCATTTCCTATTGGGTTCTTGATACATATTCCAAACAATCTTGGTCCCTGGGGCCAAAATTTTCCGTTTAATGTTTTTAATACCTAACCCTCTAGATTTGAGGGGTCTACATATCTTATCCCATTTGATTAAAGCCATTTTCTTGTTTTATGATATTCATTGCCAAAAAAAGGTTCTTAGCTTCTTCTCCAGGTTATTCTTTGTTCCTTGTGTGAGGGAAAATCATGACATTTGATAGGTAGGTAATGCTATAAATACTGATTTCAACATCGTAGTTCTTCCTACATTTGTCAACCATTTCCCTTTCCAACTATCCATTTTCTGATCCATTTTATTATATATAGGATCCCATATTTATTAATTCTACTACCATTATCCAAGGGTATTCCCAAGTATTTACAAGGGAATGTACCTTTTGTGTAACCTAGAATCCAACATATTTCATCATCGAGTTTAGCCTCAGTGGTTAAAAAAAGGACTTATGATTTGTCTGCATTAACCCTTTGTCCCAAAGCTTTCATGTATTGAGTCAAAATTTCTTTGTAGTTCCTTTCTTTAGATATGAAACTCTTTCCTTGAAGTATAACATTATCAGAAAATTATTGATGTGTTATATTAGAAACTGCTTTAGTCACCTTGACACCTGAGATTCAGCCTTGTTGTTGAGCTCTTAAGACAACCCTCACAAAAGCTTCAACAATAATTATAAAAAGGAAAGGGGATATTGGATCCCTTTGTCTTAAACCTCTCGATATGTCAAAAAATCCCTCGGGGGTTCTATTAAAAAGAAAACAAATTTTAGAGATAAATATATAGTTACAAATGAGATTAATCCATTGTTTGGATAATCCAAAGGCCTCAAGATATTTACACAGAATCTACAATCAACTTTATCGTAGGCCTTTTGGATATCTAGTTTAATCAACATGCTAGGATCTTCATTATTTTGAACTGAATATATAATTTCTTGTATGATGATGATACCATAAAAAATAGACCTACTGGGTACAAACCCTATTTGTTCTTCTGATATAATGTGAGGTAATATTTTATTAAGTCTATTAGCAATAACTTTAGAAAGAATTTTATAAATTGTATTACATAACGCAATAGGTCTGAAATCGCCTAGTTCTTCCGAATTTGCTTGTTTTGGGATTAGTATTAAAAATTTATTATTAATTTCTGTTAGAAGTCTACTTGAATTTCTTATATTTTCAATAGCTTCCCATGATTATCGACCTAGGAAATGCCAACACTTTTGAAAGAAAGCAGCCTGAAAACCATTAGGACCAGACGCTTTATCAGGGTGGAGTTGAAAGAGTGTTGATCTGATTTCTTCCATAGAAATTTTTATATTAAAAAATTTGTTTTCATCTCCTGTAATGAGTTTAGGTATATTGCCTAACAACTATTTTTGGGCTTCCCTATCTAAAAAATCCAAATTGTCTAAAGTATATTGATAAGAATTGACAAATTCATTTGCAAGTTTTGAAGGATCTTCAATAGTGTCTCCTCTTTCATTTTTTATTTTAAGGATCCTATTAATACTTCTCCTATGTTTTGTATTGTTGTGAAAAAATTTAGAGTTCTTATCACCTTCAGAGAACCATGTTTCCCTAGATTTTTGTTTCCAGAAGATTTTCTTCTTTGGATAATAGATCTTCATATTTTTTAAGTAGTTATTTCTCCTTATTATACCTATTGCAATCCATACCTGACTGTATAAATTCTTCATTTAATTTCTAAATATCTGCTTCTACCTTGAATTTTCCTCAAAAATATTTTTTAAGTGTTCCTAATTCCATTTTAATATTTTTTGTTTTTAGTGATTTTAGTTTTGACACAAAACAAAACATTTTTGAACCTTCAAAGCTTTCCTCCTTCCACCACTGTTCTAATAATCCTAAGAAGTCCTTATCCTGGTACCGCATATTTTCAAATTTAAATGGATTCCTAAATGGTTTTTGTTCTTTTGAAATATCCAGTTGTACTAGAAAATGACCTGATCCTGATATTGCTAAAATTGAGGATGATAGTGTATTGTTAAAAGTTCCAAGATTTCCTTGGAACACGAACCTATCTAATTTTCAGCTATATTGAAAAACCTTCTCTTCTATTATTCCAGGTAAAAATCTCATTATTCATTTTAATGTCAATTATAATATTATTTAGTATCTAGTCTCTAAAGTCTTTCAATGTTTGTGATTCTCTATGAACCCATCCACATTTCTCACTAATATCCATGATAGCATTAAAATATCCTCCAAAGATATAGTTTCTATCATTATTATTATTGCAGTAAGTCTCAATTTCCCTCCAAAGTTCTTTTTTACTGTTGGTGTTGATAGCCCCATATACATTAATAAGGAAGAAATGCAAAGAGTTCTTAACATTTTGGACCTAACCACCTATCCAATTTGGTCTTTTGCCATTAATTTCAAAATCTACTTTCCTTGGATCCCATAGAACTGCTAATCCCCCAGAAGCTCTGTCCACATCTATACTTTCTAGTTTCCATAAGCCAAATTTTCTTCTAAATTTATTCATCTCTTCCTCGCTTAGTTTAGTTTCCTGTATAAGAATATTTTTTATTTTAAAATGCTCAAATTACACTTTAATAAGTGTTGGTTTTTAGGGGCGTTGAGACCTCTAAAATTCCACGTGGTTAGCTTTATTGATCCTTGGGAAGGACCTTCCCCTTCTCTGTCTGAAAAGGAGTGGTTGGTTTGGCCTGATTCTCATCCGCCCCGTCTTGTTTTCTTAAACCATTTAAAGATTTTCTGCCTCTTTTTTGTTAATTTTTCCACATACTAGACAATTAATTCCAAAATAGGTAGTGGCGATTCCCAATTTGCCTTATTTTTTCATAATTGCCTCTTTAACTAGTTGACTTGGAAGATTTCTTCCAAACCCTCAACCTTTGCTTCTATTCTAACTTCCTGCTCAATATAATCAGTGATAAGATTATCTTCCCTTCATTCAGCTATATCTTCATAATCATCATCATCTATTAAATCTTCATCCAAATCGTAGTGTATTCCCATGATGTTGTTAAAAGTATTTATTTATAGTGGTATTTGGCATTCCTCATTAAGAACCATAGTCAGTTCTAAAGCAGTAATTGCCTTGCCTTGTTTGTAGTAGAATCAATGGATGTTCCTTCCTCCCTACTCTTATTTATGTGTATTTTATTTGCATACAAGGGAGTCTCTTGAATAAGAATTTGTATGTTAGATTGTTCTTTTAAATTATACCAACACTTCAGTTCCTCTCTTACTTCTTTACGACCTTAGATGATTTCCCCCATTAATTCACCTAAAATATTCATATTCTCTTCCATCTTCTTACATATCTCTTCCCGAATTGGGACTAATTCATTTGTTTTTTTCTTGAGAGTTAGTCTTTATTTCTTGTTCAGGAGTTAAAGGGTCCAATGACCCGAGACACATAACATTGTGTTCCTTTGTCCCCCCATTTAAGGGTCCACTTCATTATTTACTTTGGTTGTATCACCAACTACCTCCTTTTTTTGATGGGGGATGTGGCCACCAGTGCATCATATCCTTCATTAATGTCTTCCAATCTAGTTTGCTACAATTTTATATTGGGTTCTTCCAAATCTGTAAATTCTTTCACTATCCTTTCTACAATATTATTTAGGACTTCATTACAAATATTTTTTACAGCTTCATCCTTTGTTCCTCTTTCTAACAATGTTTCTTCTTCTGAATGAGCCTTATTAGATAGTATCATTCCATTATTTCCAAGTCAATAGAATCTTCAATTCCATTCTCCACTATCTCCCCTTCTTCCACCTATGGGTCCCCATGTATATCTATATGAATTTATTCATTCATCGTTTGTGCATCATCCAGAATTCTCTGTGAGATGTTGAACCTGTATGCACCCTAAAATGGTCGCCTGGACTATGGGCCCCCATTTATCAATTTATCAAATTCCTGAATCAATGGTTTTTAAATCAATTTCCTTGATCAAATCGTAATTAATTCAATTATTTCAATATTTCCTAAGGTTTGATCATTTCATCAATTATCTTATTTAATTAAAACAAAACAATTCCTTTTTATTAAATAAAATAATCTTATTTAATTAAAATTATTTTTTATTAAATAAATAATCTTATTTAATTAACATTCCTTTTTAATTAAATAATCTTATCTTATTTAATTAAAATCTCTTTTAATTAAATAATATTATCTCATTTAATTAAAATATCCCTTTTAATTAAATTAAATAATCTTATTTAATTAAAAGAAAATCTCTCTTTTAATTAAATAAAACCCCCACTTAAATCCTCTTTGTTGAAAAAGGAAATAAATTAAATAAAAATAAATAAAGTTTCTTTTTCTACACATCTTCCTAAGTGGTGGTCTTTTTGCCACTTAATCATAGCCTTTGATTTTGCCTCTTAATCTCTACCGTCCATTTCTCTTTATAAGGAAACCTCTCCTTATTTGATAATGAAGATTTTATGCTATTATTATGCTGCAGGTTTGGAGAGCAATTTTGGAGGAGATTTTGAGCACTTGAGCTTGGATATTGCAACTTCTCTCTTCTTAGATTCATGTTTCCTTTCATAGATTAATCTTGCATTTGTATTTCCTTTCATAGAATAATCATGCATTGTTATCATATAGATTAATTTCCTTTTTTGCATTGTTATCATATAGAATAGCTTCCATTTTCATTTGCATGCATACTTGATGATCATGGAGACTAGCATTCTTGTTTTTCCTCTTTGAATCTCTCATTTTATGGTGTAATTGCATGGGCATAAACTAGGTCAATTTGAGGGCCTCCATTACAAACCCTTTCACTCCATGAATAGAGAGTTATGAGTCGCCATTCGAGATCTCATTGTTGAGCAATCTTGGATACAATGATTCATAGAAGTGTGACACATTTTTGGTGCCCACCATGGGGCATGATGCTCCTGATTTTCCTTCATTTTATTCAGATTTTCTAATCTTTACATGGTTATTTTATTGAATTTTTTCAAGCCTAACCCTTGTGCAGGATGAGTTGAAGACAAAACCTA
>MU225930.1:205712-230104 GCA_018584345.1 Thuja plicata
GTCAATCTGAGGGCCTCCATTACAAACCCTTGCACTCCATGAATAGAGAGCTATGAGTCACCATTCAAGATCTCATTCTTGAGCAATCTTGGATACAATGATTCATAGAAGTGTGACACATTTTTAGTACACAAAACCCTCCTCCATTCTTATTGAAGTTAATGATAATATTATCATATGTTTTAGCCAGGATATCTTTTCTCCTAAACATGGCCAGGGGCTTACTAGTCTTCATTATATCTTGATTGATTGGTCTACTAAGAACAACTTTGTTTTGAATTTCCCCATAGTATATTTCGGGTTTCAAAAGATATATTTACTGGTTAGTGATAATTTAAATTAGATTTATTAGCTGTGAATTTAATTCCAAGTTAACTAAAATTTTAACATTAGATGAAGATACAAGTTTTTCTTCTAAACCTTCAAAACCACCCATCATATCTCCTATTCTTGTTAGAATACAACTATACAATAATTCTACAGGGAGATTGGGTGTGATAACCCATTTGGACAAACATTGTAAAAATATTTAGGTTCAAAATTTTGTTTCCAATCGAAAAATTTAAGATTATATCCTATAAAGTAAACTGGTTCTCCATGTAAGAATTTATTTTTTAGAGATCTTTCCTTACAATCAATGAACGAAAAATCTTCCTTTGGGGTAGTAATACTTACCTGATCCCTGAAAGATTCCTCAAGCCATCAAGCAATGCAATTCACGGAGGATTCGAATCCGCACCATTTAGCAAACATGCCATAATTTTTACAGTGCTCCCATATACCTTCAATACAAGTGTTGTTAATGATCATAGTATTTACCTCCACTTTCATTGGTTGGGGAATCCTTCCATGCTTTGTACTACCCAATGGACATGCATGCGCTTTAGGGTTTCCATGACTTTGTTTAGGATATTTGGGAACATTAGATGCCCCCATTACGAATTGCTTACTATCTCGCTTATGCTTTGGAAATGGAGCCAGTTGTGGCCAAGAGAATCTAACTGAAAGTTGATCGAGAGATACCGTAGGTATCAAAATGCTATTAGAAGAAAGTGGTCTTACATATGTAATTCTTCCAATCGGGACTTTGTTAGCTCTTGATGCAAAGTGTGGAGTCCTGTGTGAGATAGGAATTACCCATTAACCATTGCAACCATTCGTCATGTTACTACCATCTTCAAATGCAACCCTAGCTTTGAGGGCATGTTTCTCCCTATGACCTCTCACCACTTGCCAACCATCATTTCCATCCTCGGACAATCTTGGCTTATTTACATTGGCACTAGGGTTCTCCTCTGCCTCCAACTCCGTTCGAAAGCCCTAGTAGCAGATGCAGATTCGCTATTCCATTTTTTTGTTTTATTCTTGGGCGGAGGAAACCTTGAAACCCTAGACCAGATTTGGACTGCAAGATGTCCAATTTTGTTTGATGGATGCAAAGAGTTGCAATTAGTTGCATTTCTTGTGGCAGGAAATGTCCCTGATTCAGGGAAATAATTTTCTTGTCATGCTACAAATTTAGCACTGCAAAGTGGTTTCCCAACATTGAAGACCCATACTCAGCAAAGTGGTTGCCGTATTTTGTCTTGCAATAAAAATCAAACTATTTTTTTGACCTCGTGTTTGCATTCGATAATAGAGCCATTGTAAAAAGAAAAGTCCAAAATTATTACAATCTTATCTACCAACATTTAAAAGAGTTTTTTGATCGACAATTTTATTAATATCTTCTTTTTAATTTTTTTTTCCCTTTTTTGAAACATTAAAATATCCTAATAAAAGAATATAATATTCTTAATGAAAAGAAGAAATAATGAAATGGAGGATTTTTATTTTATGCACATTTTTTTTAGTAATAATATTTTTATATATATGTTTTTAATTTTCTTAAGAATTCAAAATCATTACAATTTCTTTTGTAAGTAAAATTTTGTTTGGTGTTTAATTTTAAGCAACCTTTTAAATATAAATTTTAGTTATTTTTGTTACAAATAAATCTGAAAGCAAAATTGTAGGCAAATAAAAAGAAAATTTTCAAAAAAAGTGTCATTTTTTTGATAAATAATTTGCTTATTTCTAACCCTCATTTTTTCCCACAACTTATTTTCATTTAAATAACTGCTCCACAAAAATAAGAAGATTTAGGGGACATTATGAACAGTGAAGTCCACAATATAACGCCCATCGACTAAATAAAATTGAATTGGCGCGTCCAAACACTTCCCGCGCGTCCACGGTAGACACTGGACAAATCCAATGCATTCTTGGTAAGAAGCAGCAGGGTAAGCAGAAGCAGATGGAGAATCGGAGCGACTTTTTCTCTTCTCTAATCAAGGCCACCAAAACCTATGTTGGTGACGATCCTCTTCTTCCCTGGCTTCAGTAAGTTTCACTTTTCTTCTGTATGTTTTAATTCATTCTATCAATGGTGCTCTGCGACGGTAAAGAGTAGTAAATTCCTTTTTTCAGTTGTAGTGGGTTTGTTTATTTATCGATTTTTTCAAAAGAGGCATACAGAAGATCAAGGAAGCCCTTCCTCCAGAAGTCGTCAATCAGAAATTACCTCGCTTTCTCGAGAAGTGTACGCAACATTTTCAAAATGATAGGCATTACAGAAATGACTTGCGATACCTGCAACTCTGGATTCAAATGGTACCTTATTAAGTTATTTAATCGATTATTTAAACTTTTCGTTTTGAAGGAACTATGCAATAAATCAGTCAAGGGAGTTTGGCATTCATTATTGTTTCAAAGTTTCAGATTTCATGAAATCCGCGCCAGTACATCAAAATGGGTTTTCTGATTTCAGTGTGTGTCTGTAACTTTCCAGCTGGAATATGTGCCCAATCGTGGAGAAGTTCTGTCTGTTATGGAAAGACATAAGATTGGGCTGAAGCATGCACTTTATTACAAAGCCTATGCCCTCCACTACGAGAAATTGAAATTTTTTTCAGATGCTGAGGCCATGTACAAGCTGGGAATCCAAAGGTTTGTAATCCTACCAGCTTTTTTCTCTTTTCTTGGTAAATCTTAGGACCTAGGTAAGTTTATGGGATGCCTATAATGCTTTAAGGGCAGTCTTGTTATGTGTGGCTGTAATTAGCTTTAGTTAAGTTGATGTGTCCAAAACAATCTGCTGTTCTATTAAAAAATGGCAATATAAGCGAGAGTTTGTAAGTGGTCAATCCTGTCACATGTTGGAAAAACCCTTCCCGCGCTCTGTTTTCTTCATAAATTCCCTATATTTACTTAAATAAGGTTATTTAGTCTTTAACCGGTTCTGTACTCAACAGTCTATTGCATCATACTTAATTTATGATTATATGACTTCTTGTTCAGTGATTTGAGGTGGTGAGGCTCAGGGCAGCAATAACACATAATACATATAGTATTAGCACTTGAAAAATTATATTTAAAAAGATAAAGATGTATAACATAACGACTAGAGTTTAGTAGTAGTATTCAAATGACAAATGTCAAAATTCAAAATATCAGTATAGAAATTAGACACACTTCAGCAATACATTACACTGTCAAGTTATCTCTAGCCTAGGGAATTAAACATTACACAACAGAAAACACTGAGCAAAAGCTCTCTTCCTTTCAAGCTTCCCCAATATCCCAGCCCTCCGCAAATATTCACATATAGTGACACAAACCTGTGTTTAGAGATGGGAAATAAGCATAGTTACACCGCCCTGGGGGATGGGGGGACGTCGGATCGGGGCAGGGGGGGTGGGAGNTTTCCGGGTAGGGGGGACATAGGAGCCTCAATTTTGGGGCAGCGGGGGACTGGATGTGTGTGTGTGTGTGTGTGTATACTTTATACTATACATATGGTACTTAAAATGCTAGTTATGAAAATATGTATAACAATATAAGACATAAAGATGTAAAACAATAACTGTAAAATAGTAAATTAGAATTACTAAATACTTGAACATTGCATTGAACAATAAAATCCTAAATAGTCGAATCAACAAATGGAAGAGTTCTATTAGATAATAGATATCAAAAGTATGAGTATCTAATCATAAAGATGATTACATTGAGTAGCATGATATGAATATCAAAACAAGTACAAACTACAAAATCAAAATGCTAAGGTCCAAAATGTAGTGAAGGAGGCCTCTAATCATCCCTTAGGAGGTCGGCAAACTCGTCATCACCGGAACTATCAGACTCTCCAAGGTCAAGAGCTGCGAAAGGAACACCAACTAGTCCTGTATCTGAAGCATCCTCATCCTCATCAATTTGTTCGTGCTGTTGGGCTTTCCTTGTACATACGTGTCCTGCAGTCAGTGATACGCAAGGCACTATGTACAACCACTAGCTTCTCTGCTCTTTGAGAGGTAAGTCTGTTCCTCTTCAGAGAGTGGATGAAGCTATATGTAGACCAGTTCCTCTCAGAAGCTGAAGAACTAGAAACCTAAGACAACAAACGAATGGCTAGTGTGGTAGTCGTTGATTTCGGTCCATGACAAGTCCACCACAAAATTAGATCCTCTTGTGCCATAGTTTTTATGTCCACCTTTGCCGCAGCCCTAAAACCCCTAAGAGTAGCAAATTTGGTTCACTTAGTGCGAACCATCCCAACAGTCTCAGAGTCATACATCCTATCAATGCACCTAAAGAACCCTTCACCTGAAAAAATAAAAAAATAAAATATTCAAAGTATTGGCAATTAGAAGATGCTAGTTATGAAAAGATGTATAAGACATAAAGATGATTACAATGAGTAGCATGATATGAATTGCCTCATCATCCTGAATTGGTGTAACTCTACCAGGCCTAGGCATGTACCACTTTGGATTCAATGCATAAGCAACCCTGTGTAAGGGAGTGTTTAGGCTGTCCCATCTACGCTATAAATAGGCCGAATGTGCTTATTGTAGAATGCTAAAGTGGGGTCCCTCTCTCGCACAACTGCCCTCATCTGGCCAATCATAGAATCAATGCATTCGTACACCTCTCCAAGGCTACGTGCATCCCCATCCCTATATCTGATGACCTGGAAAACTGGACTGATGATAGAGACTATGTATTTTGCTCACTCCAAAATACATCACTCTTCACTATCTCCTTCACCCTCCTCCCCTGCTCTGTCCTGGACCCATCCCATTGATTCCACTCATTCGTCATAACCATGAGTTGTAGTGGCTCTTGCAACTCAAACATTCTCTCCAAAAGAATGAAATAGGATGCATATGTGGTCTCAACTGGTTTCAAGAACTCCTTCGCAAAGCTCCTGAAGAGTGCATGTGAAGTGTGATGGTTGCAGATATACATCTGCACATCTCTAGCATCACTGACCACTCCCTTAATCCAGTCAATCTTCCGCATGTCCTTGAGTGCATTGTTCATGGCATACACACAACATGGAGTCCACCAAAATATGCTGCCTCAATAAGCCTCCCTGCAGCTCTGCACATAGGTGAAGAATCTTCCTTCTCTTCTTCTTGCTCCTTGTCACTCCTCTTTGACTTGCAATCACTCTTTTCACTCTTACAATCATCCTTTTCTCAACTCTTCACTCTTCTTCTTGCTGCTGTTGCAAACACTAAGAAAGGAAAAAATGAATAGAAATGAAGCTTGATAGTGTTTTGAAGGAATATAACACAAGAGATTAGCCCCACATATCCCTAGGGTTAGAATAGAACCCATAAAACAATTTTTTTTTAAATGCACTTTATGTAGCTGTTGTGATAGGGGACGCCTGGGCGTCCCTGAGGGGTTGAGGAACACTGTTTCGTCCCCCTCTTCCCTTCGGGGGTGCCGAGACGTCCCCACGTTTACGACAGGCGAGAGTGATTTGGGTGGCTCCGCTGGGGATGCCGGAACGCCGTCCCCGTCTCCCTGTTCCGGGAACGCTGGGGATTTTGGTGGGGGATGCGTCCCCGAGGTACATTGAAAAT
The DNA here is from genome assembly GCA_018584345.1 of Thuja plicata. Taxonomy (NCBI): domain Eukaryota; kingdom Viridiplantae; phylum Streptophyta; class Pinopsida; order Cupressales; family Cupressaceae; genus Thuja; species Thuja plicata. The sequence continues at coordinate 211,628 of MU225930.1, forward strand.
AAGTCAAGAAAATGGAACATAAGAAATCATTTGAAGCTAGCATTGACATGTTGCTGCCCAAACAAGCAAAAAGATAGATTACAGACACTATCAAGAAGTATGTTATAAAGGCAAATTCTCAAGGAATGTGGACAAAAAGATTTCACAAACCTCTTTTATTTACTTCCATTGCTTGACATAACAACAACCAGCCAAAAGGAAGTGGCCCTTATCCTCGTTAATTCTATTTGAATTTGCTACCTTTCCCGTATTGTATATTTTCTCTAATGATCTGATTGCTATCCATTCACTGATAGATAATAGTTGATCTCTAGCTGGTGTGCTTAGTGTAGGATTAGCTTTATCTTTTGTAAAAGTTAGATTAAGATCATCTTTTGATCAATCGACTTTAGTCTTGACTCTTTTTTGGCATGTGTTGTGAGACTAAACGTCTCTTATAAGTTATAACCTTTTATTACCTTTAAAAATAACTTAGGGTTAGCTTATTTTTATGATTTTTTTTGATCTTGACTTTTTCAGATTGAAATTTCTGGGAGTTTTTTTCATGTCAAGGGACGTCTGGGCATCTTGGAGACTTCCTAGCATCCCCCAACAACATTGCTTCTAAAAAAACTGCCTCTTATTGACTCAAAATCGTTGGAAACATCTTTAGGTTGGCGGAAAAACATAGCGAAGGTGGGGTGCTGTGAAGAGACGTTTTGGAGGCGACCCCTCTGTCCTCAAAACGTTTCTGTCTTGGAAATTCCACGACTTTCGGTGGGGATGCGTTCCCATGGAACACTGCTAAAAACAAAGGCTTCAAGTCAACTAGTTGAAGAGACCTCAATGATCAAAATATCTCAACCACCAATACTACGCTTGGAATGTTATTGCAAGAGCATAAGTGGCCCCATTGAAAGAGCATGAGCATACATCAAAGATGAGACAAGACACCATGTTCCAACTAACTAAGCAAGGTGTATTACATTATGGGATCATGGGAGAGAGAGAGAAAGAAAAGCATTGATCCCACAAGCTAGCAAACTGTGTTATGCCAGGTGATCCATGAAAGTATTAAATTTTATGATCAGATTTTTTTTTTCACACAATTAACATAGTATTCTTACCTTGGGAAAACCCTCCTCTTGAGGGAGAAAAACCCAACTTAACAATATCTTCTTATATTATTTGAAAGTTGATACACAATTCTAATTAATCATTACAATGAATGAGTCTACAATATCGATCTGTTATCGATCAAGGTCAAGATCAATAACAATTGCAATATCGATCTTACAATATTATTGATCTCCTCTATAAATATCACTTTGAGCCAAACCACCTCACAAGTTGCTTCGACTGTTCCTCAATATTCAACTTCTATCGAGGAAAGAGATATGACCTGCTGCTTCTTGTTGGTCCAAGTGATAACACCTTTGCCCAGATTGAAGACATACCCGAAAGTAGACTTTCTGTCATCAACAAAGCCTCCCCAATCTAAATCTGTGTACCCGACCAGTCTGGGATCTTTCGTTCGTCCATAGAGGATACCAAAGTCTGAAGTGCCCTTGACATAGTGCAGGGATTCGCTTCGTTGCAACCCAATGTTTTGAAGTAGGAGCTGTCATGAAGCATGATATGTAAATCATTGAAAACCAGATTCATTCTCAACTGGAGAACCATATTTGGTTGACAACTTTAGGCCAAACTCTATAGGTGTAGATGCAGGTTTGCAGTTCTGTATTATGAATTTATCTAGCAAAGCTTGTGCATACTTAGACTGAGAGAGGAAGATGCCATGAGGCTGCTGCCAAACCTCGACACCTAGGCAGTAGTGTAGAAGCCCAAGGTCGGTCATGTCAAAAGATTGGCATAAATTATGTTTGATTCCTTGAATCAAAGATGTTGAATTGCCAATGATGATCAGATCATCAACATATATAACCAGAAGGATGATGTTACTGCCAGTAGTCTTGCCATATAGATTTGAGTCTGAAAGACTTCTTTGGAAACCTTGATCTGTGAGGTACTTATCAATTTTCATGTACCATGCTAGAGGAGCTTGCTTTAGGCCATAGAGTGCTTTCACCAGTTTGCGTACCTAGTGTTCTTTATTGACAACCTTGAATCTAGGAGGTTGTGTCATGTAAACCTCTTCCTGTAACTCCCCATTCAGGAAGACACTCTTTACATCCATTTGATGGACCTTCCAGCCACACTAAGCTGTCATGGATATGACTAATTTGATGGTGCTCATCTTTGCTGTCGGAGCAAAGGTATCCTCGTAATCAATTCCTTCATGCTGAGAGAAGCCTTTGGCAACGAGACGAGGCTTGTACTTATCTAAAGTACCACCAACCTTGTATTTGACCTTGTAGACCCATTTGCATCCGATGGGTTTCTTGAACTTTCTTCCTTGAAGGAAGATCTGACAGAACCCAAGTGTTATTTTTCAACAAACTATGATGCTCAATCTTCATAGCTTCTTCCAACTCAGGTATCCCTTTCGCCTCTTTGTATGTTTGAGGCTCATACACACTGTGAACGTTGACCATGAGATCAAAATTGACAGAATCGATAGGTTTTCTCTTCTTTCGAGCATTTCTACCCTTGATGAGCTCATCATCATGAAGATTGCCAATCGTTTTAGCCTACCGTTTAGGCTAGAGAGTAGAAGCACCAACATTGGTAGGAGGAGGTGCAACAGGATCAGGTTCATCAAACAAAAGATCGGATGAATTTTGAGGAAATTTAGGTGGTGTAGCTGTATTTTTGGGTGATTCGGTATTAGAAGGAACTGGTGGAGATGCAGGAACAGGAATAGTAGGAGCCCTCCCATCAGGTGGACCTAATGGAAGACAAACACCCAAGTCTTGAGCCTTGAGGGGTTGATCCTCTGAATCCATAACTGGAGGAGAGCTGAAACGACCCTCGTTCCTCGTCAAAGACCACATCACGACTGAAGATGAGACGATTTCTCTCGACGCCAACCAATCGGTAGGCTTTGTGATTATCACTGTTACCATTAGCATGAGTTTCTGGCTCTTGGCATCCAACTTGGTGCGCTTAGCATCTGGGATCCAAACAAAAGTAATGAAGCCAAAATTTTTGAGATGACTAATTCTTGGCTTACGACTTGACTAGGCCTCTTCCCAAGTCTGTTTCTTGACAACTACTGTAGGAGAGCGATTGAGAAGATAGACGACAGTGTTGACTGCTTCAGCCCAAAATTTCTTTGGAACACTCCTGTGTTGAAGCTTAGATTGGGCCATTTCAGTGATCGTGAGATTTTTCCGATCAACGACACTGTTTTGCTGAGGAGTGTAGGGTGTTGTTAATTGGCACTTTATGCCATGTTCACAAAAATGGGAGAAGGTAGAGGAACAAAATTCTCCCCCATTGTCAATTCTAAGAGTAACAATATGTTGACCAAACCTTTTTTCCTACAAATGCTTTGAACTTTTGAAACAAAAGAAACACCTCTGATTTCTGATAAGGAAATATTCCCACATTTTACGACTTAAATCATCAACAAAAAGTAAAAAATACATGGACCCAGTAACATAAGGAGTAGCCATAGGTCCAAATATATCAACATGGACTAGTTGTAATACCTTAGAAGCTCTTCAGAAGTTGGCATTTGAAAACAGAGTGTGATGCTGCCTCCCAGCCTGACATGCTCCACAAACTCCGAGGTTCTGGGTCCGAATCTCCGACAATCCAATGACAAGATCTTCCCAAACAAGCTGAGAGAGATAGTGCACATTTAAGTGCCCATACCACTGATGCCAAAGTGTACTAATAGAGGAGCGCTTGGCTGCCATAGCAAGCTCCAGAGAATCACTAGAGTCAACTAGTCTGTATAGACCATGATCCTCAAACCTATTGCAACAGTAGACTTAATCTCCCGATCAATAATACTGCATTGATGTGAACTGAAGGTCAGGTCCAACCGAGGAGAATGTCTCAGAATTTGACTAATTGAGAGAATTTTGAGTTTTATTCTTGGAACATAGTACACATCGAGGAAAAAAAGTTTCCTCCCTCCAAACTAAATCTGTATATTGTCCTTTCCAACAACGATGTACTCTTCCCCTCCAAAAATAACTGAATTTGAGAATGGCTGAAAGTCTATGAACGAATCCCGACGATGAGTGAAGTGGCGGGAGGCACCTGAGTCAATATACTAGCCAAAAGATTTTACATGATTCAGAGGTCTTTTAGCCATGAAGGCGTAAAAGGCAGACTCATTGTGCTCTGCTACATGTACTTTAGGTTGGGAACCAGATTGCTTGGCTTGCGTAGTTAAGCGTTTACAACACTCCAACTTCATATGACCAAACTTATGGCAGTAGTTGCATTGAATAATTTTCTTCTTCGGGCCTTTTGATGATTGGCCATAAGGATTCTATGGAGAAGATTGAGAAAACTGAGAGTTGGCTGAGAAAGCTTGTTTGTTGGAAGATGAACTGGTAGCATTGCCGAATTGTTGTTTCTGGTGATCTTGCTGTAAAAGCATTATGCAGAGATTGAAAAACGTCACATCAACATAAGTGGAAGCAATGTTGAGAGTTTCAGCAAAGTGGTCATAGGAAGGCGGAAGACTTTTTAGGGTGATCACCACTATGTCTTCTTCCATTTTGCGTATAATTGCTTCCAAAGGATCTTGAATGTCCTTGATTTTATTGAGATGATCTTGCAGGGAGACCCATTCATCCATCATGATCGTGAAGAGCATGTTCTTTAAGAAGAATGCTTGACTCTTATCAGAGGTTACATTTAAACCTCTTAGATGACTCCAAATTTTTGCAATTGTTTTGCTAGAAGGAACCTGCGGCAGTTGATTATCAGTTACTGACAATTTGATGAGCATGACAACTTCTCGATTTTGCTCATCTAATTTTTCCTGCTCTTTGCCTTCATCTATAGAACGTTCAATCTTTCCAAAAACAATTTTGTCAAGACATCTGTATTCAAAGATCGTCATCATATGCTGCTTCCAGGTATTGTAGTTTTTGCCGTTGAATTTCTTGCTCCCCTCAAGCAGAATATTCGTCAGGATGCCATCACAAAAAAATGGAGGTCAAAGGTGGTTGACCAGATGATAGCACGAATATCGAGGTAGAATATGTTTAATGTGTGAGATTGTAGAATGAATAAACTTGAGACAAAAAATAGGCATTGATTCTGAGACTAAATAATAAATTCTTGGGCACAAATCCCAATGCATGAATTTCATAAGACCCTGAAAAAACGGGCAATGACCCTGAAATCTTTGCAAAAAACCCACCAAGAATATGTGATCAAAATTTGAGACGGACCATAAAACACAGGTTTTTTGGCAAAATCCTATTGACTTGAAGGTCGAAAATGGCAGAAAACAGAGATCTGATGGGTGCGAATAAGAGTGAGATTGCCGTCGTTTGCAGACAGACCAAGAAAATGATCTATGATAGCAAGAAAAGGACCATGGAAAGGGTCGTCGGTTGTAGAAAAATCCCATCATTGAAAAAGCCTAGCTGTTTTTAGCAAGAAATGACCACAATGGTGGTTGTTATACCCAGAAAATGCAAGAAATGGCCTTCGGGTTGGAGAAAAACAACCTAGAAATGATCAAATGGAGGGACTAGGGCCGTCGAGTAGAGACAGAGCCGAAGACTTACAAAGGCATCGTGTGGAAATAGACAGGAAAAACGCGACCATGAGTAGGAAAAACGAGCATTTCCAGATAAAATAAATGGTGTCCAACCTTGCTCAAATAGGAATGACGACGTGCTTGGAAAAAAACGACAACGATTTTGCAGAAGAAACAACCTAAGGGAGATCGACGACTAAAAACGGAAGCAAAAACCACGATATCCTGTTTTACTAGGTTGCACTGCAAAAGAAATCCATCGGCAAAAAAATTGGCCTCCAATACCGTCGACGGGTTTCAGAAACCCTTGTTTATTTCCAGTAAAAATTGAAAACAAATAATTTCAAATACGAAATCATAAATTTTTTGAAAAAAAATATTAACCTTGCTCTGATACCATATTACACAGGTAATTGGTAAATATTCGAATGAATTAATGAATGAGCAAGACACTCATTTATAGTTTACAAAGACAATTTTTCTATTATGAAACAATCGTTGTTATTAGAAATATTCTAACAACGAAAGAATATTTACAATATTAAAAACATTCTAATATATACAAAATTTACAATATTGACCATTAAAATAATAAACAAGATATTACAAAGATATTATTCTAATATAAAGATCCTTACCATTTTCTTGTATGAAACAATCCTTATGGATCCATTGGATAGTCTTCATAAGAGGACTTCTTGCCCATTATGTTGAAAACACATTTGCAATTTCAGATTGTCTAGGGAGAGACCTTCCAAGGAATGCAACTACGGGGTGTCCAAGATCACATCAACATCTAATTTTGCAACATAGAAATCTTCTTTGATGGGATGCTTTCGCAAGGTGACGAATCAATCATTTCTGCCACTACTTCTTGCTCGTGCAAGCCTTAACTTTGGCGAATAGTAGCAAGTTCAATTATCATTGTCGACTTGGATCATCTAATGGATAGGAGTTGGATTCTATATGGACGTCTATGTCATCATACTAGACCGATCCTTCAATCCCACAATCTTCCTTAGATCCCACCATCATTCCTTCGTAGGCTCATGGAAAATGTTGATCTTGGAATCCTTTTATCTAGATTGTTGGCGACTTCTATTAAAGTGTTACTAAAGTACCAAGCCCTACTGACACTTGTTTTAGTTCGCAGGGGCATGGGGGCCATTGGATCAAAAAATGCTTTGGTTTGAAACATCAATACCCTTTCTTTTATAAAGTTGAGCAACCCAGGTCCTTTGTCCAGCAGCTTCGCAAGGTTGAAAATTGTACCTGTTTTAGTCTCACAAGCTAGCGGGGACTGTTAGATTAAAATATTAACAAGCGGGAGCCGTTGGATCATGTCTTCTTATCAAGTCTTAATTCTTTAGTGGGCCTCACTTGTTGGTGACAAGTGGTAGCATCTTGCAGTCCCAAAAGGGTGACTCGGGTGCACCTTTATTCCTTTGTAGGCTCGTGGGGAACCATTGATCTCGAGAGGATATAATCTTGGCCGTTGAAAGATAAAGCACTAACAAAAACTTCTTAGTGGTTACATGTTAGCCGACTTGTAGGTTTCTAATGATCAGTTAAAAGGTGAGGTAGCCTTGATGGGGTTGCAGGGAGCTAGAATGTAAAGCACAATTCTTAAAACTAAGGCATATAGAGACTTTCCCGCTCGCCTGTGGGGCTTAACACATAAAGGTTTAGCTCCTTGCGCGAATGCAGGGAACAATCTAACTTATAGGTTTTCAATTAGCACATGCAAAATTCTCAACTTAAATCATAAGCCGATAGACAGGATTTTTCAAAATATTGATCCGGTTTATGGGTAACATGCTAGGGATGGGGGCTGGTTACATTATGAGAATAATGAACTCAAGTGATGACTTAAAACTAGTAACTTGCTAGCACTGGTCAACATCAAAATAGAAGGTTTTAGCAAGCTGGTAGATTGCAAGGGTTTAGGGTTTATGAAACTTACGAAGAGTTTTACCCTAATGGACATGAAACATAGAAATTTTATTGGATGTTAACAAATCTATTAATCATTTTAGAATACTATTTAGTGGGACTGATTGTCAGGTATTGTCAATCAAATTTCCAGTTTGACTCCCTCTTTGTTTCTCAAGACGTTTGTAGTGGGGTCAAATTGAGATTTGGCATCAATCATTCTATATATGTCTGTTTTTTTGGGTGCCCCATGTATATTGATAAAATCATAAGATTTGTAGTGCTTGTATGCTTATTGATTTAACCTATTTGATCACTACCTTTGAGTTATGTGTTTGGAGCATTTTGATCCCTTTTTTTTGCAAACAATAATCCTTGGAACAACGCTTTAGACTCCAAAATGTTGTAGGTATAGCTGTATTAGAATCGAAAGGACCATTGATACTTTTCTCCTTGGGCAGATCAACTAGATGCTGGTTCCAATGCCAATTTTGCAATTATAGCAACATCAAAATATAACTTCCGCATCTTGGTGCCCTTATTTCTCTTATTGACGATTTCTAGGATTAGTGGAGTCTCCTTGTGAATTAGGTAAGTGCTTTGGCCACCCTTTCAAATAGTTGATTAATACTTACTTTTGTGCATTACTGGTTGAACACTATGCATTGTGATCTTTATTTAGGACTTCATTAGTACTAGGCATTTCATCATAGTGTTCAAGAGCGGATGACACATCCTAATTACAAATGATTGGCTAGGATTATTGTCGATAACGGGCATTGCAAGGTTAGTGAGAGATATGCTTTGAATTTAGTAGTAAAATCTGTAGATAGGCAAATGTGAAATGTAGTGGGAACCTCAATAACACGTATACCTTGAAGGACTTCAACATTGGGGCAAGAGTATAGGGACAAGGATGGGTTCCTAACCATTCCTATGTAATGCATTTGAGTTCCATTGAATTGGACAACTCCCTTTGTTTTTGGTTCATATATCAAATCAAGAGCCTTCACAACCTTTCTAGGCATCATTGAGGTAGTTGAACCAAAGTAACATACAATTATGTATGAACTTGTCCTTTTGTGTTAGTGTCAGATATAAAGGCTTTGGTTTGATGTTTCTTACCTCATTTCTTGCAATTTGTAAGATGGTAGGTGGCAGCATGATTGCTTTTGTTACTTCTATGAGTGGCACCTTCAATTTGCTCGATGCCTTTTGTCTTTTGAGAACCTCCTCCAACATCTTCATTTGCTCAGGTATGGAAAGCACCTCTCAAGGCGACATGCTAATTGTGGGTCTCTCGGGCTGATGTACACTGTGGAATGAATTCTCCATCTATGCTGTTTGTCTTGGGATTTCACACATTGGAGATGGAGTCTTAGTGACTTTTCCATGTCTTGATTAGGATGATCCATACGAGACTTTGACTCATTTTTTGCACATCATGGGAGCTATGTTCCAAGCTTTATGGTGTATTTTTGAGGCTGTGAGTCCTTTAGATGTCTTGGATTGACCAACTTAGATCTACCAAATTATGGATAAGGCTTCACACATAGAGAGCTTTTACAAGAAGGATGCCTTGTGAAGTTCATAGGGACTTTTGTTATTCAAGGATGGTTGGGCATGACCTTTAGAAATGCATGAGCAATATTTGCCTCTTCCCCCTATTCATCATCACTTCTGTATAATAGGAGGTGTTTCATTCCTTAGCAATTATTTGGCACACCTTCAAATGCCTTCTCTCTTATTGTAGTTCCGAATGTTTAGACAGTGTGATAAAACAGAAGAAAGTATTATATACTTTTGGATTTAAAGGCTTTGAAGCATGAGGTCTAGGATTAAAAAGCATGTTTCAACAGCAATTACATAAACAAACCCAACTCACCTAAGCACAAGCAAAGCAAGTCATTGAGGTTGAAGACAAATTAGTGATGGCTGAGAAGGAGGTGGTGTGGGCAAAGGTAAAGTTTACAAGGCTGCAAAAATGGTAAGTGTTCTTGGAAATGTTAATTTGTAATACCTTAGCAGTTGCACGAGCGGACAACTATAAGATATGCCCTCCGTCCAAAACTAAAGAAGCACAAAGGCGACCACAACAAATCATCTAGTTCACTCCCCCACATACAGCTTCTTGTTGTGTTAACTTTTTTGTTGTTAGTGTTGTTGTAAGCAACTCCAACCTTTCTAACAAAGGGGATAATGTAGGCCATTGGTTTATCAATATTTTGTTGTTGCTGAGTTATTATGTGTCGTCTGCATTTGGTAGCAATTTTATGTCTTGTGTTTCGTTGTCGACAGTTGTATATCCAATAACTGTAAGTATTGTCATGTAAAAAGCAGGTCTATGTTGTGGAAGATATTATATTTTGGGTCCTCTCTTTATTGAACAATTGTAGAGACACTACCTATATGAAAAGATTTGCTTATTTGATATTCAATGTGTTCATTATTACTCCTTTGTCATTTATACTGTTGCAGTTTGCTAGTGCAGAATCAGTAGCAAATTTTCTTTCTTTTTGGGTGCACTTATTTTCATATTTGATATTTCTGCATCTTTAGGATGTAGAAATATAGGGTTTGAATTTAGACTACCTTTTTCATCTTGTTTGGAGCACCAAAAAGTTCACTTTGTAAGCTACATAATGAAATGGTATTGATTTTGTTCCAATATATAAATGATGGAAGGGATTTATCATTGAGAATATGAATGTTGCTTCATATTGTTCAGAATATACAGGTTATCAACATGAGTTTATATAACCATCAGAGCAACTAGCACAATCCTCTTATTGACTTCACTTAGCTATTATAGAGCAACCAAATTACTCTTCTCAGTGATTACTATTTTTGGAAAGTGTACAACTTGCTATTTTAGACTGTCTAAAAATACATTTTTTTAATTCAGACAGTTATTTTTAATAATTCTAGCAGAAGCTATTTTGATTTTAGTAGAATTTATTTCGAGGATAAGCTTCATTTTAAACTATTTTTAATGCCATTTTGTATTTAGAAGATACTCTTATGTGAGAAATACTTTGACACTATATAAACAGGTATTGTGTTTGAGACAGACTAATTGAAAATTTTGCTACACTTAGTACAAAAGTTTATTGCTGAATTTTCTTATGTGTGTCCTCCCTTGTGTGTAACAAAATCTTGAACTCAGCTCTCGTGTGCACACACTTCTTAGTGTTGGCTTTGTATCTAGAAAGTATGTGTGTTTGTGTTGTAATAGGTTAAGTTGTTTGTACAGACATAATAGATAAAAAATCTATTGTTTGTGTGTGGAAGAACTGTTCAATCTTTTGCTTATCTGAAAACCAAAATACATCTGTTAAGATTACTTTATTTCTATTTCAGTTGAAAGCTCCAATCAATGTTTGTTCATAAACTAGCATTCTACGATTTGACTTTTATTCTTATTTTTACAAGTGAGCTTCGTTTTCTAATTTAAAAAATGTTCCACCTTACACATTGCTCTATTTTGTGTTTTCTTGGAAAGGAAAAATTGAAATGCTAAAAGACACCAAATTAACAATGTCTATAACAATCCATCCATAGACAGGTGTGGAGACGAAGGTTGTCAACCTCAAGAGTATGCACATTCTCCATATATATCATTCAAAGCATTCTCAGGTATCCGACATGGGCTTTTGTCTGTCACAGTTTCAATTGTGCTCTTTATGGCTCCACAAGAAAGCCCATTGTCTGTTTGCCTCAACTTCCAACTATTGGCACCTATTAATGTGACATTGCTTTTTGTGTTGGATGGAGCAGCATCCTATGCAGAAAAGGATTTGATGAGGCTGCCAGATTTTTGAAGGGGATTGAACACATTTAAAAATAGGTTCATGAGATCTTGCAGCAAACTAGTGAAAGTCACAGTCAACATCATGTACCTCATTTTGGTGAGAGACAAGATGTAGCTGCGCCCTTATTAGAATGAGAGGCTTCAAGGTCTACACAAGAAACTTAGCCTTTGTTGCATAGCCTGTAGGCCGTTCACTATTATCAAGTAGGTGGTGATTTCAACATGCCACTCTATCGTGAGTTGCATCTAGTTTTTAATGAAAAATTAATGAGGTCGTACATTTTGCTACTGTTGGGCACACTAGATGTTGTTGAACAATTGACACAAATTTCCGAGAATGCATTGTTTGTTTTTATTTAACTACAAATTCTTAGTTTTATTTAGTCTACATTCTTGAAGAGGAGGCTTACAACATAGCTTAAATCTAGGGTTGATAGATCTCGTCTCTAATCATTTTGTAAGTTCTTATTTAAATTTATGAGGCCATGATGGAAAATAGTTTCAATCCCACCTTGGATTTTGTCTGATACTTGGCAATTTTCCATGTTGAACTTTTCTATTATTTGTGGAGCATGTTTAGTTTGGGATATGAAATTTTCCTTTTGCCAAAACTCAATTCTGAAATGGAAAAGCTGTGAAACAGCATGTGTCAAATCATATGCATTAGGAAAGTTTATGTACGAGTCTTAATAAATTTCACTACTGCTAAGGTCAATCCATTTATCAGCTTTGATTTTGCTCTCAATTGCTATCCACTATAGGGAATAACATGTAAATAGTGTAGATAGGTAATAATGGAATGAATAATAAGGTCTGAACTAAGTTCCAAGTTTTTGGGACGGGGGAATGTGTTTTGGGGATTGATTGTTTTAAGTCCATTTTAAGGGACAATAGGGGACGGCTACATAAAAAATACTGAAAATATAGGGAAATATCAAATATTCATATAATAACATTAATAGCAACGATAAGACATTCATCATATTGACATATACATCATAGAATCCTTAATACACAAAAATAGAGTTCACATGAGAGTCGACCACACCAATATGTAATTGCTTCCTTAATTCGTTGTCAATGGGCATATGATCTAAAAGTAGAAAATAGTTATACCAAATGCCCTAAGGCTACAAGTTTGCACTACAAATGTCGAAATGACAAAGTCCCAAATGATAAAATAATAAAAACATAGTGGTAGAAAGTATGAGGCTGCCTCTAATCAGCATCTCGCAACATTGCATCAAAATCAGAGGTTGACTCTGAGTCACTGCCAATTGCTTTTGGGTTTCCTCATAAATTTGGGTGGCAGCCTCTGGGACAACATCCCACCGTAATGCTGGAGTTTGCCAATACTTTGAAGTTTGATGATCTTGTAGTTACAAAACACCATGCACAACCACCAACTTCTCTGCATGTTTAGAGGTCAGCATATTCCTCTTGATAGAGTGAATGAAATTGTATGTGGACCAATTCCTCTCTACAATAGAGACGCTAGCAACTTGTGAAAGGAGGCGAATAGTGAGCATCCTCAACTCTGGGGCATCTTTGCCATGCTATTTCCACCATCCAATAGTGAGCTAATGTAGCTAATAGAATCTTTTTGAGCTAATGTAGCTTATAGAAACTTTTTGAGCTTATGTAGCTCTATCTTTCTTTTCATTTGGTTTGTTGAATGTTGGACCGCAGGTATTAGTAAAGGCAAGCCATTGTGTGCGAAGTAAACTTGACTCCTCAATTGAATGCATTTTTTTAAGAGCCTTCTTCAACCCTTCTTTCACCTCTTTGTCATCACAAGGAAGCTACCTACCAGCTTTTGGCGCTTACCATTTGGGATCAAGAGCAAAGGCTGCCCATATGAAGCGGGGTGTTCATAGTGTTCCACCTTTGTATCATAATGGGCTTAATGTGTTGCTCATATAATCTCAAATTAGGATCTTTTTTAGAAATTGCTTGCTTCATTTTTCCAGTCATGTTACCATTGACCAAATGTCTCATAAATCTCTCCAAGACAAGGAGTGTCCTTATCAGCATATCTAACATCCACAACTGCTGAAATAAAGGAAAAAATCTATCTGTAAACAAAATTTTGAAAAAAAGACAAGTTAGAAAATTAAAATCAGAATTTTTTATAAAATGAGCACTCAAGTTATAAATTTAAAATTTATAAAATGAAAATCAGCAAGTTATTAAAAATAATAAATTTTTTACCTCACATTGAACCACCAATCATCATTAAGATTTTTTTGTTTGATGTTTTTTTTCCTTCCACAATGTTTGCAGTAGACCATCTACTCTCCGAATTATCCATCATAGAGCCTCCAATTAGGAAACGTCTATGCAGCCAACTAAAAAGCAATTCGTATGAAAGAGACTGAAATTATTTTTAAAGCTTTTCTTGCATGGGTGGTTATTTACTTGGCTGCATAGCCACAAGTCTCCAATTAGCCATCATAGACCCTCTTGCACCTCAAGTATCCTCTCTAACAAAATATAACAATTGGTATACATATAACAACGAACTTTTACTGTCAAAACTTAATTAATCAAAATTGCAATACTTCAAAACTTAAACATCCAAAACAGTAACATAAAATACATGATCAAATAATTAGGAACAAAAGATGAACACGCAATTTAAGTGGAAACCCTTGCAGAGAAACCATGGCAAAATATTGATTGTATTATAAACTTTTTACAATCTTCATCGACACCAACTCACAAGAGACACCAATCCCCTTTAGATGGTTTGTATTTGCTAACCTGCAAGAGACAGTAATCACCTTTAGATGATTTGTAGGCATCAATCCACTGGACACATCAATCCCCACAACTAAGCACCAACTTAGTAAGAGACACCAATCTTTTCTAATGAGAGGCACCAACCTCTAACAACAAAGTTTAGATCTTCTCGAAAGTAAATCTTCTTCAAAATCTGCCTTAAATCGGCTAACAATTTTGCTATAATGATCTTCAAATCGACACTCAATCACTTGCAGAATCTACCATAAGTTTGTCTCAATAATGCTTCATGAATCTGCTAAGTTTGCGTCATAAATCTCCTCATATGTGCTTCATCAATATGCTCAAATTTGCTTTATAAATCTGCTCATATAGTCTGATTTTTAACTCCTTCACGCCTGCTCAGTATGGAAAGATATTGCATTAATTTCTTACATTTTACACATTAAAATTATCTTTCATTATACCCACACATGAAACCCTTCGCCCAAGAGAGGCGACACTAAATCTCCTTGCAAGGTTGGCCCTAGAAATAAATAAAAATTTATTTATTCAATTTAAATCTAATTTACTAAATTAATACTTCTAATCTGAGTGCCATGTCAGTTCTAATTTTTCATTGAACTCAATTGATTCTTTCAGCGGCAATGCCTTGGTTTGAACTTTGACATCAATGACAATAATTTTCCAACACATGCTACTAGAATAGTTAACATGATAAAAATAAGATTGAAGTACAATCTATGGCAAATATAAGGATCAGAAAATAAATAGATGAAACTTTATTAAATGGACATTGTGGATGGCTTGCCAAGGGGAAAGTTAGTTCATTACTATATTCATCAGTCTTCCCGCAACTTTGAAGGCATGTTTTGCTAAAATCAGGGAATTTCCATAACCTTTGCCATAAAGGAATGTCAGGAAGACTAGCTCATAACATTTCTTGTGTTCAAATGACTTATAACATCAAAGCACTCAAACACTAGGATAACGTGCAGGTAACAAGAGAATGATGGAAAGAAATAAACTTCACGTCTAACAGTTATTCTGTGTTTGTTTGTCATATTGAATCGTTGAGTGTATTCAAATACTTAAATGAAAATGTTGTCCATGGGTCTAATAAGCTGTTTTTCTTTGCTTATTTTCCCTGCATTATTGTTTTCAAATATGACACTTGTGAGCTGGAGCTACAATCCCTTTGTGAGAGTCATGTAAATAAGAGCTAGTATCTGGATTTCATGCACCTCTATGTTATCTAATGAAAAATTTCCAGAAAACCCAAGCAATTAATTCCAGCCAATGAGTTATAACATAGAGTTCGTTGTTTACTGAGATGATGGGCTTAGTTCTGTCATTACTTGTTTGTGCATTTATAGACTTGCAGAACCCGCTGAAAGCTTACAGCAATCCTACGACAGCTTTCTTCAGCGTATGGTTCATCGAAACAGAAAATTGAAAGTAAGAATTTTGTTTAACCTTTTATTGCATTTTATATTTATTTCTTAACCATGTACCTGTTTTGATCTTTTTGTTTTTAATTGATCTTTGTCCAGTCAAAAAAAGCACGGGCGACGCTTCGATTTGAAGAGATTCAGGCAAAGGGCCATCAATATGATTTGCTTAAGAGCAATGAAGAACTTGGCATTAAGGGTTCGTTTACTTTTCTTTGTTTTGTTCACCATCTTTAATTTAGATTATAAATAGGATGCATCTGGAAGAGAGCTTTGACTGTGTGTTGTGAGTTGCTGCTTATGTATAAAGTTGACAACCTTTTGTACTTCAACAGGAGGTGAAATTGAATCAGAGAGTTATTCAGAAGGTGGAACTATTCTTACGTATTCTGACAAATGCACTGTTGATGTTCAAACTTCTGACAAATATGTTCACAGAAATGGAAATTTATTTAATAGATCAAACTTACTGTCTATGGAAGATAAGGAACAAAACAAAGGAAAAGTAAACTCAGAAGGAGAAAGCAGTATAACTTTGTTGGGCACAGTAGTTTCAGCACCTAGTTTGGTTTCTGATTCCAGTTGTCAAGATACTATCGGCTCAGAGGAAAGTCTACACTGTGAGCATGCTGAAGAAGTACGTGATACATATCACAGACCTTTTAGTTCTACTTTTAACACAAAGGAAGTTAAATTGAGCATAAATCGTGTTGATGAATCAATAAGAAAGAATCCATGTCAATCAATCAATGGCACCAAGCCTGCTGTTGAAAACTTTAAGATATCACCCAGTAAAAATTTGAAAGACCATGCTTTGAATGAACAACTGGTCTCAGCTTCAGTTCCAGCTGATCTCATAGAACAAGGTATGACTGCTGTGGATGAAAATGAGTCTGGCATTCAAGAATTTAATAGATTGGAGGAGTTGGCTCCTGTTAAAGATTTTGAAGCATTGAAAGATGCTATTTTAAACAGCAGCCAAGAGCAGACTTCTAAAGATGACAGAGCCGCCTCTCTACTCTTGAAAGATTGTGTAGATCTATCTGGGACAGGCAGCAGAGAGAACAAAGACAGTGGAGGGCTAGAGGAAATACAAAGTCAAAAGCCTTTGGGTGAATGTTCTGATTCTGTAACCAGCATACCTTCTAAGTTCCCCACAGAAGAGACGGTTATTATACGTAAATTTGTAGATTCTACCATTGTTGGTGATACTCAACAAGTAGAGGATGCTTACCATCATGGACTAATAGAACCTACTATCAATACAAAGGAAGCCATGGCTGACATAAATAGTATGTTTGGGAAGCCACTGAAGTTTGAAAAACCCAAATCAGTAAATCAAGAATGGAAGATGCAAACAACAAAGCAACCTGTGAATAGTTTCCAGGTATTAGTTGATGAAGATTTGAAAGCATCTGAGGGAGAATCCCTTATTAATCCATTGGAAAAGGACTTGCAGGTATTTGTTGATGAAAATTTTTGCTATAATTCCTCCGCTCAATCTGTTTCATCTAAGAATATTTCACCACTTCAAGAATTGCCAGTATTGGCTGATAATAAAGGGAGCCAGCATACAGTCAAAGACCAGGGATTCTCTTCTGTACCGGTAGAGTTTTATCAAGATGGAATCTCTATAATAGAGAAAAATGTTAAGAACTCAATAGAAAAAAATGGTTATAGACAGTTTGGAAGTGTTGGAGAAATGAACGTGAATTCCAAATTCTGCAGTGAGGACACAATCGTCATACGTAAATTTGTAGATTCTGCTATAGTTGGTGATAATAAAGAACTAGAAGTATCATTCCATCAYGGTCTTGTGGATCCAACTRTTAATACAAAGGAAGCAATGGAAGAAATAAACATGATGTTTTTGAAGCCACTGCAATTTGACCAGCTAAAAAGTAAAAAGCAACCACCAAGTGCTAAGACTTTCAAACCTGATAAAAACTTTCAGATATTTTTTGATGAGATCTTTGAGGAACAGGGAGTCAAGCAGGGATGCTTTGTTAACAGTTTAGGGAAGACACATGATTCTTCTCTTTCATGCATCAATGATCTAGAGATATTTGTAGATGAAAACCTTATGTGTGATCCCTTAAAAGAAATTCCAGGAACATTGAATTCATCTGAGGATTTTACATCTCTAGAAGATGGACATATACCAATTGATGGAAGTTCTGAAAGGATGCAGGAGAAGACATTGAACAAATGCAGCACATTTCAAAACAGGGGCCCTTCCATTCCACCTCTTCAAGTTTATCAAGATAGACAATTCCCTCCAGCTGATAATTTGTCTTTGAAGACCTGCAATGAGGACACAATTGTCATAAGGAAAATTGTAGATTCTACCCTTGCTGATACAGAAATAGAGGATGCTTGCCATCATGGTCTAGTTGAGCCTACTATCAATACAAAAGAAGCCATGGCAGACATAAATGATATGTTTCGTCAGGCTTTTTCCTTTGACTATCCAAAAAGGAGTTCTCTGACACAAAAGGCTGGAACAAGTAAGCACCCGTGCAAAGGTCCTTGGATACTGACAGATGAAGATATGAAAAAAGAAGATTTAGAGCAGCAAGTTCTTTTGCTCAATAATACAGGGGAATGCAATTCTTCTGTTCGAGCAGCCAAAAACTTTCAGTTTATTGAGGATGAAAATGGGGATTGTAATTACAGTAATACACATATGATGAAATCCCATCTATCTGGTGATAATGTGCCTGTGCCCGTACTAAGTAATAATGACAACTCCCTTGACATAGAGAAAAAGTCATCTATATTATTTGAGAAGTCTAAAGACGAGGACGTTTGTAAGCCGGCAGGATGCTTTGAGGTGTTTATTGATGAATAATTCCACGAATAGGAGAGAGATTTTCAAAGCCATGGTTTTATGTTGCCAGCTCAAGTTATTGATTTGTGGATAATAT
>MU225930.1:236354-251587 GCA_018584345.1 Thuja plicata
TATATATGTATATATATACATACATATATGTATATATACATACATATATGCATTTATTATTTATTTCATTTTCTTGCTTCTTTATTTCCTTGGTCTTGTTTCCTTTTTGGCATTTGGTAGTTTTTATTTTTTCTCTTTTCCTTGATTTCTTTGCACCTTCTCAATCCCTTCCTCCTTCATATTGCACCTTTGGCAAACCCAAGTCTACAATTCACATTCTTCATCTCCTGGCACTCATTTGCATCCCGATAATGGATCATAGAGTATGATTTGAAACATTGATGAAAAAAACTTAACACGATCAAATCCACAAGCAATATCAATATTAAACTATGGATTGTGAAAATCTGATATCTTTGTTTGAACACAAATGGTTTCCAAAACCATCTAGGCATAAGTCACAGAAAATAGAAACCTTCCTCTGTCAACTTGTGTTCTTATCCACCTTTCAAAAGATCTCCCTTATCTTATTCACACTTTCATTTATCTTTCCTTTTTTCACACTTTTACTATTTTGACAATTGAAAAAATCTAGGAAGTTGTCACAATTGCATTTAGTATCTTCCATGACAACTAAAAGATAATTACAATTTGCCAATAAATAATTTAATTCAAATATAGAATCAACAAGGTTGAGACATTTTTCTCAACATTCTCCCACTTGTCAAACACCTTGCAAAAAAACATAAATGGAAACTAAATAAATCAAGTGTCAGAAGAAGTAAGGCCCATGAGCTCTCCACACCAACTACATTTTTCTGTGCTTACTAGTTTAGTAAGAGAATTTACAACATTCTCCAAAGTGTCTACTTTCTATAACATGACTCTACCACCCTCAAGCATTTATAGACTAAAGTGATGTCGAACATCTATCTGTTTTGTGCGAGCATGATACATTGGCTTTTTAGCCAAACAAATAACATTTTGATTGTCACATCTAATTTTTATTTTTTTACAATGAAAACCAACACTAGAACTCAATCTCTCTAACCACACTGCCTCTTTACAAGCATGTGTTGCAACCATGTACTCTGCTTCATTAGTGGACAATGCATCTTTAGGTTGTCTTTTGCTCATCCAACTAACTACTTCTCCAAACAAAGTAAAGACAACCACTTGTGATCCTTTTGCAATCTAGATCACTATCAAAATATGAATCAACAAAGCCCTGCAAATCAATCACCATGCTCATATCATTAGATCCATGATAAAAAATGCAATGATTAGAAGTCTAATGTAAATATCTGGAAACCCTTTTCACATAAGTCCAATGTTCCTCACCAAGATTTTCCATAAATCTACTAAGATCTCCCAGAAGTTGGACAATATCTGGTCTTGTATAGACCACACCACACATAAGGCTTCCTATAACACTAGCATATATAACTTTATACATCTCTTCAAGTTCATCATCATTTTTAGGACATTGTTCTAGAGAAAACTTAGTGCCAACTAGAAAGGGAATACTAACTAGTTTACAATCATGCATGAAAAAAAACTGCAAAATAGTGATAACATACTTCTTTTGACTTGAACATAATTTTTCATTAACCCGACCCCTACTGATTTCCATACCCAAGAAATATTTTGCAGCCCCTATTTCCTTCACATCAAATGCACTAGATTATTGACCCTTAAGTTCGCTAATCATTCCCTTATTATTTCCAATAAACAACACATCATAAACATAAAGGACAATGATTAGTAATTAATCATTAATAAATTTGAAATAAACACAATGATCTTCCTCACTTGTAATAAAGTCACGAATTAATGGAAAAGCATCAAATTTTTAAAACCACATTCTAGGTGCTTGCTTCAAACCATACAAAGATCCCCTTAACTTGCAAACCAAGTGTTCTTGTCACTTCATAATAAAATTATCAGGCTGTTTCATAAATATCTCCTCATAACGACCCCACGTAAGAAACCAATTTTAACATCCATTTGCTCTATTTATAAATAAAAAACAACAACAATATATAAAAGGAAACTAATGGAGGTTAGTTTTTCTACGAGAGAAAAAATCTCACCAAAATCCACTCCCTCAACTTGTGAGTAACCTTTTGCTACTAATCATGCCTTGTACCATTCCAACTTACTATTTGTTCTAAATTTCCTCTTAAATACCCATTTGCATCCAATGGCTTTTCCCCCCTTAGGTAGCTCAACTAGATCCGATGTGTCTGTTAGAATGTGAGGTTGATGCCATTCTTGTTGTTGTCATTGATGTCAACATATCCAATGTATTGAGATGGTTCACTTATATTTTGGCTATCGATAGTGGTGTATTGATAGAAGTGTTCCCCGAAAGATGTTCTTTAAATGTTTATCCTTACCAGTGTCAGTGACGGTCCCTTTAAGTGTGAAATATAAGGTGAAATATTTGTTTTGGATCAGTTCTATCTTGGACGTGTTTATTGTGTTTCGGTTGATGCATTTGAATTGTAACATATAGATCATATCCATTGGTACTGAAGATCTCAGAGATTGTGTAGTGTGTCGATAGGTGTGAAGCGTGCTGCATTGAGGGAGGTGGTCTACGTGTCATTCCTTACCACCCCGAGAATGTTTTGGTGTGACCTATTTCTAATTAGTTTAGGCTGGCTTGGTTAATGATATCGAGCAGTATAAAGAGAGTGATATTCCTAGTTGCAGGTGTGTTGTTGGGATGCAAGTAATATGCAAAATGAGTGCGGATATAAGAAGGAAATATCCGTGTGTTGATGTATGTGCGAGTTGATGTAATTAGTAGCAAATTATTATATCATTTCTATATTGCAGAGTATTGGTGATAGTGAATTTATTATTTCTTTCATTTCTTGTTTTCTGGCAGTGAGCCAACACACAGTGAGAAAATTGACAGTGAACCCTTGTAAAAATCACCTTAACATGTGTCACCTTAACCGGTGTTCATTTCATAAGAATTAGCTTCTTCGTTGTTTTTCCCAATTTGGGTTTCCACGTAAATTCTGGTGTTGATTGTGTTGACGGTTTTGTGCTTACATGTTTATATATGTTATAAGTTTCTAATTTGTTTTAGTGGTTACCAGTTTAGTAAATATTTTAATAAGTGTTTGTGAATAACTGATTCACCCCCTCTTAGTTATTTATCCTATTCAAATACTGGTATCAAAGCTTAGTTCCTTGGTGAAGAGATTAACTGCTTAAGGAAGATCCAGTGACACACAAATTGAACATACCTATATTTGATGGATCTGATTACAGTTTATGGAAGGAGCAGATGATAGGATATATGATCTCGATTGGTTACATCACCTGGAAGCATGTGGAGAAGAAGTATCTGTTACCTCAAAATGGCCTCACTAATCAAGATGAAATCACAACCTATGAGGATAATGAGAAAGAAATGTATGCAATCTTTAGTGCTTTATCAAGGACTGAGTTAGCCAAGATTATTTCATTAAAGACTGCTTATGAAGTTTGATAAAGTTTAAAAGAGATTTATGAAGGCAATGATAGCATTAAGTTATCCAAGAAGTTAACAACTAAGTGACATTATGAGAATCTAAGAATGGAAGAAGGTGAAGACATTAGAAGCTACTTTCAGAGGTTTGATAATGCAGTGAATGAAGTTAAGAATCAAGCAGGCAATATCTCTAATGAAGATTTTATGGAAAATATTTTTATGTCCCTACCAGATAGTTACAATGATAAGATCTCGACAAATGAAGAATTTTATGACCCACCCTCTCAGTTATTCAACCTATTCAACAGTGCCACATTTGTCTAATGTCTTTATTTTGTCTTTCATTGCCTCTAACCAAGATTTTCGCTCATCTAAAAATATGACCTCTTTCATAATATATGTTAATTGTTAGTACAAGATAAAGCAAAAACACAATGAAAATCAGATAGACAAAGAAAAAACACAACAAAAATTAGATGGACTATATCCATGCCTATCAATATGTTTACTTTGTCTAGTGGATTTTTCTTTGAGGTTTAACAAGATGCTCTGGTTGTTCATCTTCAAAATTATAGATCCTAATCCTTCTTCTTCACCTCCATGTTCATCAATTTGTTCTACATGTGCATCTTTTTGAGGTTGTTCTATTTGTGTATCTTTCAATGGTTCAACCTTAATATCAAAATGAACTATTTTGTTTGGCTTTACCTGAGGTTTTTCATCATTATAAAATTCCTTTATCTCTCTAAAAATTTCATCCTTAGAATAAACTATTTTCATTGCTACATGATCCCAAAGCTTACAACCCTTAATTTGTTTTCCATAAACCACAAAAACACACTTGTTAGCTTTGAAATTAGGCTTAAAACATTTTTATTTAGGAACATGAACATAAGCCTCATTGCCAAAAACTCTAAAATGAGAAATTGATGGTCGTTTACCTGTCCATACCTCATAGGGAGTTTTATCAACAAGAGCATAAGTAGGTGACCTATAAACTAAATAACATGCAATGTGAATTGCTTCAACCCAAAAATGTTCAAGTTTCACACTACTTAGCATGCTTCTAACTCTATCTATTAAAGTCCCATTCATCCTCTTTTCCACTCCATTTTGTGTTGGGGTATATGGATTTGTTTTCTTCCTAACAATGCTTGCATGCTTACAATAGTCATCAAAGACCCTAGAGCAATCCTCACCACCATTATCTGTTCTTAAAAACTTTACTTTTTTGTGTGTTTGTTTCTCAACAAGTGTTTTAAATTCTTTGCATATAGAAAAACAACAATTTTTTCCTTCAAAAAATAAATCCATGAATATCTAAAATAGTCATCACTACAAGAAACATAGTAGCAAGATTTTCCAATAGATGGTACATCCACAAGACCAAAGAAATCACTATGAATTACCTCCAAAACTTGTTTAGGTCTAGTAATTCCAGATTTAAAGGATAGTCTATGTTTCTTTCCATACACATAATGTCCACATAAATTGAAATCACTAGAGTAACCCGAAAACCATCAACCATCTTTTTATTTATGAGGGTTTTGAGACCCCTTTTCACCAATATGACCCATCCCGTGCTGCCAAAACTTACATGATATAGAATAATCAATTACTTTAACATAATTACAAAAGTAGAAGCATCAAGTCTATATAGGGTGCCAAACCTATTACCCTTATCTAAAACCAAATTCCCTCTGCTTAACTTGCAACCACTCTTTATCAAATTTACATGCACCCCTGAATCATTCATTTTAGATACAAAAATTAAATTTCTAGCTAAACTAGGGATGTGCAATACATCTTTAAGGGTTTTAACCCTTCCATAATTGAAAAACAATTTTACCTCTCTCCAGCCTACAATTTTTTCATGTGCTATTATCTCCGAGGAAAACTTTCCCACCATAATAAGTTGAATATGTTAAAAACCACTCCTTATGAGGAGTCATGCGGCAAAATGCACTTGAATCTATTAAAAAAACATCATCATAAGTCATATTAGTAGAAATAATAAAAGCATTAGTAGCTTCATAATCAAAGGATTTATCAGTAGAGGAATCATCATTATTTTTCTTTTTATTCTTACATTCTTTTTTAAGATCCCCATACCTACCACAATTTCAATACCTCAATCTACTCTTACCAAGTGTTTTAGACCTTCCCTTGGACTTATAACGATCCTAAGACTTGTCCTTTTCACCGTTACCTTTCTCATGAGATCTAACTTGTACATGCAATGCATCTTTATAACCCTCTAAAGTCCTCCTCATTTCCTCTGAAAGTAAAGTGACAACAAGGACATCCAACTTCAAATCATCTAAAAAAGTGTAAGAATAAGATTATCCCAAGATTAAGACAATGAACATAATAAGAGAATACATTTTCCCTCATCAATCATTACATTAATTGACTACAAATGACTCATAATTAGATGAAATAAATTAAAGTGTTTTGTGATCGAGTCTCCATCATTCATTTTAATAGAGTATAACTTTCTTTTATGAAATGAATTGTTAATGAGACTACTAGTTAGGTAAGTCTCTCCTACTCTATTCCATAATTTATATATAATAGTTTCATTTAAAACATTCGATAAAATAGAATTAGATAAACATAAACAAATAGTGGTGCACAAACTTTTTTATTTAATTTTTTTCCAATATTCATTTGTCATAGTATCTATTTTCTCCTCTTTATTAGCAATGATCCATTGATATCTTTCTTTGAAGAGATGTTTCATCTTTAACTTTCAAAGCTCATATCCAACATCATTGAACTTTTCAATATCCAATCTAGATGAGCTAGCCATAATCTTGAATCTAAAACTACAAGAGAAAGAACACACTCTAATTGCAAAAAACAATCCACTTAAACACTTCAATTAAGGCGTCTCTTTCTCAAATCAAGCCAACTTGGCTCTAATAGCAAATGTTTAAAATCAAGATAAAAAATATAATTAAAAATATGATAATAATTATTGCGTCCAAATAAATAGATAAAAAATAATTATTGATGGAAATGGATAACAAAATATGTGCAAACCATACTCCATAAATTACATTGAGAAACCCTTTCGGGAAAAAAATCCACACCCAAACAGATCCAACTCTTGTATTAATCCTCCAACTGAGTTTCATTAATACATGTCTATCTGAATTACTCCAACAATTCACCGCTTCAACAATATATGAATTACATACTTATGCTTCAACTCAAACACTAAATATATAGGAAAGAGATAAAAAAAAACAAAAAAGGTTTCCAAAATCATCTTAGGCATAAATCATAGAAAATAGAAACCTTCCTCTTTCAACTTGTGATTTATTCTCCTTTTAAAAGATATCCCTTATATTCACACTTTCATTTATCTTTCCCTTTTTCATACTTTTACTATTTTGACAATTAGAAAACATCTTACAAGTTGTCACAAATATTTAAAAATTTCCATGGAAACTAAAATATAATTACTATACGGTCCTGAATTGTAAGCACCTATAAATAGATTCTCAATTAGGCCCCATTTTAGCACGCATGGGCTCCCACATTAATTTATAGTACTCTAGCCCCACATCTCCTACATTTTTAATTTTTTTCTCCACCTCCCCAACCTCCAAATTTAATTTCATTATATTTTGGTGGGAAGAGGTCACCTAGGTCGACCTCTTCCCTAGTATTTTCTTTGAAATTTGAATCAAGGGCTTGTCTCATTGGTTGAGCACTATTTCCAAATTCTTGTCAGCCTCCTTTGAGTTTTGAGTACCAAAATATTGTGAGAGGTAAGAATCCTATATCTCCTTATTTTGAGATAACACAATAAATATTTAAAGAGCCCTCCAATAATTTTGCATCTCAAGCATTCTCAAGCAAGATCTCAAGCATTCTAAGGTGTTTTCAAGAAAATATTCTCCATGGATCAAGCTTCTTTACCTCATTGAAGGCCAAGCAAAGGAATCCACCATCAAGTAAGAAGACAATCATATAAGCCTCCATATACATACATTCAAGCATCCATATTCAAGTATTTATGTCTTCAACTCTTCAAGTCATCTTTCTCTCTCTCTAATAAAGCATTGTCGAAAACTACAACATGCATTACACAAGGTTTTGCCTTTCATCATTTTCTTTTGGGTTTTTGTGTGAATTAAAAAGCTATTGCATAAACATATTTGATCATATTCAAAGAAGCATTTGCATTGCCAAGGTATAGTACACTTCATTTTCAGAACTAGTCTCTACTATATGAGAGCACACTTTCATTTATTTCATTTCAAGGTTAATTCAAAATTTGGGTTTGTCTAAGGAAAAATCCTCTCTACATGATATTTTCTTTGTTTTTCTATGTGCAAGTACATGTGGCATTCACACCGGCTCAAACCTGGGAAGTTCAAGACCTTATGAACAGTCTGAAACCGAGTTCAATCAAAAGTTCCAGGTATAGGATGCCCCAAGTGACCTCTTCCCAAGAACATGATGCCTCAAGAAACTTCTTCCCTTCAAATATGCATCAAATTGAAACCAAATGTTAGAGACATCTTCTGGTTGCTGCTTATAGTACATGTTCGAAGCTATCTATTTACTCTCAGTCTATGTGCACAAAAATTCAATCATTTCCTCCATTTCATTTTAGTTCTCATATTTCCCTATCATTTTTCTATATTAGTGAAGCAATATTGATACACATTCAACACTTAGACCTTCCTAATCATATTGGCTTATCTCTCCATCTTTATAAACAATAGGAAATAGGATCACCTCACATTCCATACTTTATAGTTTCATATTATACATTTTGGTGAACCCGACACACAACATTTCTATTTTTATTTGGTGTCTAGATCTCATATATTGCATTATTAGATCTAATTTGGATAGCTTTCATTTTTATCATGGAATTTACTAAGTTAGATTGGTGTGTGATATCTCATGTTCTTACATTTCTTCTTACCCCTCTTTATGAATCACATGGAGTGGGTACTATTTTCTTGCATTTCATGGTGTTTGTATTCCTTCATGGTGCTCTTGAATATGACATTATGAGAATTCCAAATATTCTTCCAAGTCGAAAAACTTTTTTCAAGACTTTTATCCATATTTCATGTAAAATCATCATAAGATTTTTTTAACAAAATGCATGGAACATGTTAAAAATAATGAACCTAAAGATAAAATTGGCATAAATCACCTTAATCCTTATCCTAGGGTGTCTATTAATCATGAAGATAGATATCATGCTCCTAGCAATCCCATACTAGTGAGCTAAATCCTCTCTTCCTAAACCCACCTTAATGAATGAACTAAAGGAAGCTAGTTTATGTACTTCTTTATATGATCTAAAACATTCATCTTTTAAATAAAGTATTTTTCATAATTATGATGTTAAGCATTTCCTTGATGATTTATCCCCAAAAATATTATTAAGTACATGAAGATCTTGGTAAACCTTCTTCTTCTTCCACACCTAAAGAATATGAAAATAATGATAGGAATCCTAATCTCCCTAAAGAGAACCATTCCCTTCATATTACTCCTTACAATACACACTTTCATAAACCTCAAAATTAATGTACTTCTGCCTTTACATTAAAAGTTAATTATAAGGCGGGTTATGACATTACTTCTCAACAAGGATATAATGCACAAGGTCTTGGTATTAATGAACAAGGTATAAAAGTCCCTATAGATCATCCTACACAAGTCACTATATGTTGTCTAGGATTTATACCTCAAACCAACAATTTTCCTTTTTCTTCCAATCTTATTCATTCTTCTTGATCCCAACAAAAACCTCCTCTATAAATTCTTATACCAACACCTTCCGTTGTTACACCTCCTATTGATGACTGTTTGGCTTTGGATAGGAGAATATTTTAGATTCTTGAAAATGATACTAACATCCATTTACCTTTTAGAAAATTTCCTAAGAATCATGGTTTCTATTTTATTTTTCATAAAAGTGATAATCATTGTCTTGTTTATTGTATTGAATTTAGAGAACTTGTTGAAGATTTAGTAGATAGACCTCTTCTTTTCTTAACAAAAGATATTATACTTTTTCTTCATATGAAAAACATACCTTAGAATTCCTCTTTCCTATTATGTTGTTCCTGATCATGTAATCTTAGTAGCTTACTTCATTGGGGGCTCTTTGTTTTGCATGATGATCATTGTGAGAAACATAATAGGTCATTTGCCTTATTTTTTCTAGTTGGGGGACAAAGTATCTCTATCTTATTCCATTCTCCTTCTAAAGGACCTCTTATCTCTTTGTTTGTTGAATCTTTTATACTATTATGTCCTTCTATGCATAGACTTGTTTGTTAAGGATCTTTCTCCTTAGGGGATTGATATCCTTGTTTACAACCTCTTCTTTGCTTGGAAGAGTGCATCTCTTGTAATTGATTTTTTCACTAGGAGTGCATAATGTGACATTTTTTTCTCTTTCTCTTTTGAAAAGGAATCATTCTTCCTTTGTGGATTTTCATCTTTTATAGTGGTACATTCTTTCTAGCATGAAATCATTTGTTTCACACAAGGAAGTTTCATCTTCGTTAATAAAATTTTTCATGCTTCAAAGAGCATGTTTCTTTTAAATGATCTTTCACTTAGGGAGTATATGGTGTTTCTATTTATTTTTCAAAAAGACCATTATCTCTTTTATTAATTATATCAATTCTATTGTGGTGCCCTTCCTTGAATGAACTTGTTTTGTTCTAAGATCTATCTCTTTTCGAGAGATTGATATCTTTATTTAAAATCTCTTCTTTGCTTGGAAGTGTATCTATATTATAACTGATCATTAGTTCAGTATGAAAAATGTGTTCTCTTTTCTCTTGCCTCTATAATTGGGTGGAAATATGCTTTATTTTTCTTTCCTTTCTCTCTCTAAGGATCCAATTTCCTTGGTGGAGTGGCGTTTGTTTATCGTGAGACATTATTTTCTTATATGAAATTTGTTTGTTTTGATTTGGGATTCTCTCTTATGCAAGAGGTGTGTATCCTTGATCACAACTTCTTCCTTATTTGTAAAGGCGTGTTCATCCTAAAAAAATACTCTTACTTGGGGGGTTCAAGTGTGTCTTTCTTCATCAAGAATCCCTTTTCACCTAGCAATATGGGGGATAAAAGAATTTATTATCTTTCTCCCCTTCTCTTTGTCTTGATGTTATCTTTGTTCAATAAATCCTCTTGAAGCTAGATGTCTTCTAGCCAAGATCTCTTCCTTTCAAAGGTATCTTTCCACTTGATGATATTCTTTCACAATTATCTATTCCTTGGCTAACAAGAGCCTCCCCTCTTTTCTAAGGTTATGGTATATATTATTATTTTAAGGATATCTCCTTGTTGTTGGAAGTAGGTATCCTTTTTCTATTTTCCTTATGATTTCACCATAGTCTTATGTCACCATCATAAGGAGGAGGGAATATATGCAACTTCCTTGTACATTATGTATTCTTATTCATAGATCTCTAAGGATACTATGCTTTCCTTGGGACCGATCGCTCTCATAGATCCCTAAGGAGACTATGCTTTCCTTAGGATTGATCACTTTCATAGATCCCTAAGGAGAATATGATTTCCTTAGGACTGATCCCTCTCATGGATCCCTGCAAAGACTATGCTTTCTGTAGGAATGATCCCCTTTTTACAATTTCTCTAAGGATATATTGTTTTCCTTAGTATAAGCCACTATATGCGCAAATCTATAGACCATCAATTCCACATTCACATCAAGCTCTCTTTTAGGATGAGTAGAACTAGCATAATACAACTTTCTAGTCTTTCTAGTCTTTCCTCTTCTCTCACATGGATCACCTAGCATTTTTTTTTTATCTAGACTGTTAGATTCATGGTTATGTCTTTCTCTATATACTCTCATAGCTTTTCTAGAGGGTTAGATCATGGAGTTTTGTCTTGTCTTTGGTAGTGCTCTTTCCATTTCCATGTAACCATTTGTATTTTTGCAATAGCATTCCAAACATGATGCTAGTGGTTGAGATGTTTTCTTAATCAAGGTCTCATCAACTATTTGATTTGGAGTTTTGTTTTTTGTCTAACCCCATTTATTTGTTTGTGTATTTTTTTTTTGTTTGTGTTCTTTCACATGGTTGTTTGAGTTAAGATCTTTTGTTTGAGGGCCTTCATCATTAAACTTAGTGATGTATTATATATTTGTGTTTTTTCCCATGATCATATCTCTCTCTCTCTCTTTCTCACCTTTCTTTCTTTTCCTTTACTGTGAGCATGAGGTGGACTCATACTCCTACTAAAGTAGGGGCTTAATGTACAATCAAAAATTGTAAGCACTTATAATTATATGCTCAATTAGGCTCCAAATTAGCATGTATGGGCTCTCACATGGTACCCCCGCCTACAATAGCTATATTTGTAGTTTTTGCTCCACCTTCTAGATCTCCAAATTCAATTTCATCATGTTTTGGTAGGAAGAGGTCATCCAAGCCAACCTCTTCCCTAATTTTTTCTCTAAACTTTTAATCGGGGCCCCATCTCATTGGTTAAGTAAGATTTAAAGATTCTTGTTAGTCTCCTTCAAGTTTTGAATCCAAAAATGTTGTGAGTTATAAAATAAACCTATCTCTCCTCATTTTGAGATAGCACAATCAATATTTCAAGAGCTCTCCTATAATTTTTCATCTCAAGAATTCTCAAGCAATCTAAGGTGTTTTCAAGGTAATATTCTCCATGGATCAAGTTTCCTTCCCTCATTAAAGGAAAAGCAGAGGAGTCCACCATGAAGGAAGAAGATCATGATATAAACATACATCTAAATACATTCAAGCATCCATATTAAAGAATTAAAGTCTACTTTTGAAGTCATCCTTCTCTCTCCAACCATGTATTGTGGAAAACTACAACATCCATTACACAAGGTTTTGTCTTTCATGATTTCCTTTTGGGTTTTTGCATGAAGTCAAAAACTATTGCATCAACATACTTGATCACATTAAAAGAAGCATTTGGATTGAAAATGTATAATACACTTCATTTTCAGTTCCATCCTCTGCTATATGAGAGCACACTTTCATTTATTTAATTTCAAGGTTGATTCCAAATTGGGGTTTGATTGAGGAAAACCCCTCTCTTCACAACGTTTTCTTTGTTTTTTGTGCGTAGGTACATGTGGCATTCACATTGGCTCAAATCTAAGAAGCTTGAGACCTTGCGAACAATCTACAATTGAGTTCAGTCAAAAGTGCTAGGAACAAAATGCCCCAGGTGACGTCTTCCTAGGAACAACACATCCCAAGCAACCATATGAATCAAAATGAAACCATAGGTTAGTGAAACCTTTTGGTTGTTATTTTTGGTACTCGTATGAAGTTGTCTATTTACTATCAATTTACATTCACAGAAAGTCAATCATTTCCTCCATTTCATCTTAGTTCTCACATTTCCCTATCATTTTTTCCATATTAGTGAAGGAATCTTGATACCCATTCAACACTTGGACCCTTCTAAGCCTATTAGGACATCTCTCCTTCCTAATGTACAATAGGAAAAAGGATCACCTCACATCCCACACCCTATATTTTCTTATTATACATTATAATTTACTAATTACTAATTTAATTCAAATATAAAACAACAAGGTTCAAACATTTTTCTCAACATAAATGTCATGTTTTTAGAACAATTTAATTTTTTTTTTTAAATTTAATAAATTCTACGCTTTTAATACCATGGGTAGCTAGTTGTTCCCATAATGGTATGGAATCATTGGATTTTGCTTTAAGAAAAAAATATTTTTTTCCCATGTAGACCGAAGTCTTTTCAAAGTTCAACCTTGTGACTAGTAATAAGTTAATGTCCATTTCATTAATACTTAATTTATTCTATTTTTTCTCAGTGTTGTTTTCTAATTATCTCTCAATTTTTTTTTGTGAACCCTTCCTTGAGAACTATTATAAAGTGTTACAATAATTGGTTATTAAATAATAATAAATAAATAATTGGGTTAAATAAAAATAATTATGATAATAATTAAATGTTATTTTGATATTAAAATTCAAAATAAAATAAATATTCCTTTGCATGTTTTGTGTTTTCAGTCCTCCAGAGTTCAGGACTCCACGTTTCCTTGTTTCAACATGAAATTAGGGATCTCTGATCCCCAAATCTTCTGTTTTGTTCCTTGTTAGCGTTCAAGCTTCAAGTTTCCTTTGTTTCAAGTTCAAAAAGAGTATCTCTTGTTTCTTGATCTCCCTTCCCTGTCTTCCTTGGGGATCATTCTTAGGGGGTTTTATATTTTTATTTTAAAATTTTAACTCTTGTAACCTCAAATGTTGATGTCTATCATTCTTTTGTTTGACCTATCCACAATTAGTGTTAGCCTCACAACTTTCATCCTCAATATTTGATCCCCATGACAAGTATTTCACATTTGAGGTTTGGTGACATTAATGAAAATTTGATGAACGATCCTTCTTTCCTTAAAAGTCATTTTGGAAATGATTTTGAATCATTTCAAGTGCAATGAAAAGCATTTTCAAAGCTTTGAATGTAGAAAATTTTGACTCTATTGTGACTCAGGATTACAGTTTGAATTCAAGTCTCGACATGCAAGATTATTGAGTGAACTATGTGGTCACAATGAAATAGGTTCTCAATGTTTGAGGTTGTAACTATTGACGACATTAGCTAGGGTGACCTCTTTGACCCTATTTTCCTCTATCTTTTCTTGTAGTTTTATTTACATGGATCAATAGTATAAGTTGGAAGAGTATCTACCACTAGTAGAGTTTTCTTACAATAATTTATATTATTTTAAAATAAAGTTTCTCCTTGGTAGAAAATGCCAAACTTCTATCACTAAGAATAAATTAGAAGATATGATTAGCCTTGGGCTAGAAATACTATAAAAAATGGAATATAGAAAGAGATTGACTGAAGAAAATGATAGACAATTTTTTTTTATTTTAAATTTTTAAAATATTGATGCCAAGTGTACACACCAACTATTTTTAGTAGGGGATGAAGTACTCTTAAAAGTTGAACCCCAAAAGATCTCAATAAAATTTAAGTCTATTATGTTAGCACCTAGATACATGGGGCCTTTTGAAGTTTAATAAGTTTTCAATTCATTTGCTTACATAATTTATTTGGAACTATCTTTGGCTTGTATGCATGATGTATTTCATGTGTCTTATTTAAAAAGATTTGTTTTTGGTTTTAATCATATTCTTGATTGGAATGCATTTTAATTTTAGGATCTAGGAGTGGTCACAATCGAGCCTCTAGGTGCGCTCGAGGTTCCCAAGCTTTGCTTGCATAATGAAGTATTTACTCAATGCAATTCCAATGAGGCCAATATTCATAAGGTAGTGCTATAGGATGACTACGAAGAATTTTATCAAAAAATTCCACATTTGTTTTTAAACTCTTTTATAAAAAGGAAAAAACTATTTGTTACCTTTTTTATAAAGTTAAACAAATCATTACAGATAATGATCTTTAAATGAGAGGAGATGTTAGATTCTACTTTTTGAGCCCTCTAGGTTATGTTTCATTTTGTTTTTCATTTCAATTATGATTTTTAAAATATTGAATCATGAACAATTAAGAATATTTTGATGAATCAATTTTGAAGAATATAAGTTATATATAGTTTGAAATGATGCTAATATGTATTTGATATTCATATAAATGAAAAGGAATATTATTCAATATATTTTAATGATGCATTCTAATAATTTTATATGTTACTACAATAACCATCATTTTGGATTGATTAGGTGGATGTGAGAAATTTCTTTTCTCTAATTTTGAGGGGGGGGGGGGGGGA
>MU225930.1:251642-303861 GCA_018584345.1 Thuja plicata
AACATGCATGTGATTTTTGAGATGAACAAACACTGAGAAGGGAGGGGGGGGTTGAATCAATGTTCAATAAATTTTTTCTTTTAACAATCTGATTCCAAAACCCTTTATGACAACTTTGTATTCATCAAAACATGCAACATATATCAATATCAAACTTTCAAATTAAACATGCAAGAACATTAAGTAATCAACATAAAATCCACACAACACACCATAACACAAGTGTTTTTATCGTGAAAACCCTGTTAGGGGAAAATCCAAGGTGGGGATGAAACCTACAAAGATAGTGTTTTGTAGAATTAAAGTCTTACAATTAATGGAATTGCACATGCAATCAAGCTCACTTCCTAGAGCTCACTTCTCAAGGTAATATGCCTTGGGCTACAACCCTGAGGAAGACTCACTATCTTAAAATTAGATCACACAAATGATCCCAAATTTTTGAACTGCTGGATTTGTTAGAATTAAGGCAACACACATGACTAAGAGGGGGGGGGGGGTGAATAAATTGTGCCAAAAAACTCCAAACCTTTAACAAAATTATAAAATTAATCTCTGATCTGAATGATAAACATGAATGCAAGATCATAACACAATAATCAACACACAACACCAAGATTTTTGACGTGGAAACCCAGTTAAGGGAAAAAATACAACAATGATCAAACCCACAAGATGAATGTACTTTGTTAGAAGCACTTTACCCTGCTAGGAGTATTACAAAGAGGAATTCACATGCATTTAGACATACTGCCTAGATCTCACTACTCAAATACAAAAAGGGCTTCAACACAAAGGAAGGCTCACTGCCTTACAACAATCTTTGATTGCAATTCATAGTGGACAACAATCCATAACTCACAAACTAACAAACAACATCTCTGATATTCCAGTACAGTTCCAACAAAGTGCATCAAATCTTTGCCTCAATTACAGATTCTACTCATACCTCTTCTCTCATCCCGTTGACATACCTCTAATTCATTCACAATCATAAATAATTACATCTTTATATACATTAAATCAACTTTTTCTCAACTAAGTTTGCCAGTGACCTAATTATAAAAAAAACAATTCATTAGGGCGCAATACACAATGCAGTCCATTGAATGTTAGCTAGGAAATATAAATGATCAATAAAAACATCCTCAAATATCATCCAAATCCATAAATCATGCCACAATCCTTCACAACATGCTACACCACCATGTCAACCAAGAACAATAATAAAAACAACACACTACATGAAAAAAATATCAATTTCGATCACATAATCCATTGTAATCCAACAACACGAATAAGATATGATCTAGGAACATCAAAAAACAACATGAAATTCCATGACATCAACATGAACAACTATATCTTCGAATTTACATTCATCTCTGCATTCTTCATTAGGAACACTAAACAAATACCTCTATCACAATAGACAAATAAATTTCTAGTATCCAAATCATGAACCACTCAAGATGAGGACACACATCCATGTATTGAACTCACCACAAGGTAGCAACCAAGAATATTGCATAACCAATCCAATAATTGAAGCACTATCTCTATCTGAATAACCAAAATACTAGTCTTTGATGAATACTTCATAGCTCACTCAAATAAATATGCAAAAATCTATAAGTTGACATAGATCAAATAAAGACAAAAATGAAACCACATGTACCTTAACAATATTTGATATTCAATATAGTATCTATGACAAATTAATCTTCTCATTGAGGATCTCAAGAACACTGTGATCAATAGTAGGAATATGTTGACATCAATGAAAAACATGTTGGAATAATGGAAGGGTATGTACTGAGAGGGGAGGGGTGAATCAATACCCTTAAAATTTTTATCAATTAATATTTAGTACTCATTACTTGCATAACCGACCATTGTAGATTTACTACTTCATGCATGCAATATCATATCATAAATGCAAATCCATGTAAACAAACATTGAAACATTCATGAAACTCATTTACACATGACACAATTATTTGATAACGTAGAAACCCTTGTTAGAAGGTAAAAATTGTGGTGGGGATGAAACCCACAAAGCTTCACTATTTGGAGAATGGAAGGTGCCTATTAGGCCTACAAGTTGTGATCACTTCTGATGATCTTACCCTATTAGGAGTAATATGTCAGACATGTTAAGTCTACTCGGTTAAGAGATTATAGCAAAACAATGTATGTGTGCACTCGGTTAAGAAATTTACAAAAAGACTGTTAAGTCCACCTTGTGAAAGGATTTTGTTGTTTGCTACAATTTTTAGAGAGTAACAAAATATATGAACGATTGCTGCAATCTGAAATTTCTGATTACAAATCCATTAAGTACGCAAAATTATATCACCTTATTGTGATGGATAATACCTCTATTCTGCTCGGTAGCCTTGTATGTAGTTCTTGATAAATTGAATTCATCTTTATCTTTCCTTGTGCATGAAACTCTCTGTCTGATCGATAGATTGTTGAGATTAATGGGAAGTAGTACTGAGAGGGGAGGGGTGAATCAGTACCTCTAAAATTTTTAACACTTTTCACCTTTCATCATTAGTAATCAATCTTTACTGTATTACCGACCATATCTGATGTTCTTTCTTATGCATGTAGTATTAATTCATAAAATTAATTGTATGCAACATTCATAGAAACATTCATGAAAGTAATAGACACATAACACAAGATATGATACCGTAGTAAACTCCTGTTAGGAGGTAAAAACTGCGGTGGGGATGACACCCACAAAACTTCACTATCTGCAGAAAGGAAAGGATCCGGTAAAGGCTTACAATTGATCACTTCTTATGATCTACCCTATTAGGATTATTAATGTGGAGACCTATTAGGATTTACTCTGTTAAGATATTTTAGCAATACTAATGAAGTGTGCACTCGGTTAAGAGATTTACAATAGGACTGTTAAGTCCACCTTCCTTGAAAGGATTTCTTAAGTGTACCCCACTTGTTAGAATGTGTACAATATGTTTGACCTGACTGTATGCAATCTATAATTTCTGATTACAGATCCAATAAAGCTCACATTATATGAATATCACCTATAGTGATTGATTAATACCTTTTCCTTCTCATCGGTAGCCTGTGTTCTGTTCTTGACAACTGATTTGATATTTGTCTGTGCTGTTTCATGAATTCTTTTGTCTGATCCTTAGATACTCTCAGTGGCTACAATCATCATCAAACAACATGTTCACAATTGATTGAGCATCTTTTTATACAAGTATTTGACCTATTTTAGAATCACGCATTACAATGTTAACTCTAGATCCAAGGTATACAACTTGACCTTGATCTTTAGTTTGCATGTTTTAAAATAGTTAAACTAATAAAAAAAATAATAATTACATTTCTTTCTCTGCACATAATGGATTTAAAACAAATCAATAAGCTAAATGTAAAACTTCAATGATTTATCTGACGTGGAAAGTCAGATCCACTTTTTGCAGGGTGTAACTGACTGTCGGTTCTTGATCGTTGGTGTGAACTAAAAGTCTATCAGCGTTCCTTCATTGAACTGATTGTCAGGTTCCCTTCATTTTTCAGGTTCCACTCTTTGATTTTTTTGTCAGGTTGCACTGTTGGTTACTCATTGGGTTACCTTGTTCTTTTTGTCATCGGGTAACACTAAATAGTATTTGTCAGGATGCTTTGTACTTGGCAATATCGGTAACCTTGGCATCAGGTAGTGCTATGCCCAGTATAAATTGATGGTGTTCATCATGTTTTTCCTTGTATATATACTAATGAAAAAATATAATGTCTTCAATGTCCCCCTTTGACATTAGTATCAAAAACTGATATGTGCATAATACTAAAGTGTTTATTATGTACACCATATATGTATCCTTGTCATTATATGACTCCCGCTAACTGTATGCATCGGTATAGTATAAGTATATGTACATGTATACTTACCTTTGTACTATACATTCCCCTTTTTGTTCTTTCCTCTCTCAAATGACTGACTGTACAAATCATTTCCTCCTTTCATTTCCCCCTTTTTTGATAATCATGACAAAAATGTACAACTTATAAGTTGTCAAAAATGTGTAACTCACAATGTATCAAGAATGTGGGAGTGGGTGTTCTTAATATCTTCGATCATTTTCTCCCATTTTTCTTTGAGGAGTTCTAATGCCATGTGCTCTAGCTCAATCCTGGCATGCATATCATAAATGTTGTCTATGATAGACATTTCTGTGGTGGAAATAAGTGCTCTTGCCTCTGTCATATGGTTTTGCAGTAATGAGAGTTTCGGTAAGAGTTGAGCTTGAATCTCATTTACCTCATCTCTGAACTTGGTTTCTGCAATCTGTATATCTTGTCTCATCTTTCGAGCTTGCTTGAGATGTTCATTGTGCAATTTGATTGCCTCTTCACCGTTTGTGAGACCTTGTGCACTTGTTTGAAGATCAACATCAATTTGTGATATCTTGTTGGTATACTCCTTTGTGAGTTGATCTAACGTGCATAATTTCTGTATTAAGGATATAGCTTATGAAATTATTGGGTCTACTGTGCTTACCAGTTTAGAAATCTTTACCTTTTGTAGTGCCATTTCTTGGCTTATCTTATCGGCTAACTTGAACTCATATTTCTTCTCAAGTCTAGCTTCCATAGCCTTCTCAACATCTATGTTCTGAGATGTGATTGCATCAGTGAGAACCACTAATTGATCAAGCATGGGGGCTGTTTGATCAACGTCTATATCAGGTACAATTTGCTGAAGTATTCCTCATGCAACTTCAAGTACCTTTGCTTCCTTGGTGGATTTTCTCAACTTGTCCTATATGGATTTTCTTTCACAAAGTCTTGCATACTTTGTCAATTTAGTTGGATCCAATGTCCTAGGACCACATACTGGAATCTCAATAATTTCATCCAGAGTGACTGGATTCTTGTTCATGCTCTTCTTCTTCCTTGAGATTTGTGTAGAAGCAGATGTATGAACTACCATTGCTAGTTCGTTTGTCTTCTCTGAGGCGCTCGGTGAAGGCTTTGTAGATGAAGCTTCTTGTGTTTTCTTCTTGGGGTTCACCTGTTGGTTTTGTGAAGACGTCTCTCCATCAACCTTGGGTGTTTCTGTAGATTTCTCTTCTATTTTCTTCTCCTGTTCATCTGTCTTTGCCTCTTCACATTTTTCTTTCTGCTTTTCCTCTTCTTCATTTTGTGCATCTTCTTTATTTTGATCAGTAGACTTGTCTTTCTAATCATCGATTGCATCTTGATTTGCAGTTGTATCTTTTGTGTCATCTGTTGTGTCTTTTGTTTTTGCATCACCCTTGTCTTTGGGTATGCTTGTATCTGCTGCATTTGATTCTTCATTTCCTTCTAGCAGAATGATGGCCTTCATCAATACTGGCATGTTATTCTATGTGCCCACTTGTGATGCATCTAGAAGTGTGTCCTGCTCATCGGTTTGATCCTGTTGAGCAGTGACATCTTCATCTTTTTGTATTTGATCTGCAGGGTCCAGACCTGTGATGTCAATAATGGAAGTGTCTGGCCATATTTCATTAACAACATCCATGTCGTTATTTCTTTTTGTCTCCAATTCTTGTTGTTTGGTTTGATCCTTAAGAGATATGAAAATGACATCATCTTCTTTCTATGGATCTTTATCTGAATCATAATGAGTGATGTCTTCAATGTCAAGATCATCCATGACTTTGTCTAAGTCAATGGGCTCATTATTATCTATATTATCCAAAGCAATGTGCTTAGGACTTGCTTTATCTTTCTCCTCCTCTACATGAGGTGTGTCGGTGAGAAGTAATTGATTCTCACAACTTGTTGACT
This sequence comes from Thuja plicata, assembly GCA_018584345.1. Taxonomy (NCBI): domain Eukaryota; kingdom Viridiplantae; phylum Streptophyta; class Pinopsida; order Cupressales; family Cupressaceae; genus Thuja; species Thuja plicata. Next base: position 257,469 of record MU225930.1, read on the forward strand.
CTGTAGGTAGATCTAGGATTTGTCTCCATTTGGCCTTGGTCATGCTGTCCAGCTCTATAAATTTATCATGTAGCACTTTGTACGCTCTTATCTTTGCTACAAATTTGCTTGAGTGCTTTTTCATTATTTCTTTTATCTCTTCCATCTTTGATTTGGGAGGCATGAGTGTGACAAGTACCGTCTCCCTTGCTTCCTTTTCTGTGTGTAAAGCATATGACCATTGTTGTGAAATTCTATCACCCAATTCTTTGGGTATTTGGCCTATAAATTCTACTAGTACATATTTGAACTTGACCATTGCCCTGATTATTGCATCTTGTATCTTATGTTGGTCATCTGGCTCCATATTTGCTCACTGTCTAATTTTCCTATCATTCATTGTACTGGTTGTTGCAATTGAATTTTCAATTTCATCCATAGTTCTAGGGGCTGAGCTTTTCTTCTCTACATCAGGCTCATCCTCTTTTTAATCTTCTATGTCAGCTTTGGTCCTGACTAGTCTTTTCCTCCTTTTTGTAGGTGTTTATTTTTTAGTTTGTTTCTTTGTTTGCTGCTTCCTCTTATAGGTCCTCACTTGACCTTTCTTGCGAGGTGTAGTGGCTTTTACAATTTTAGTTCTTATTCTCTAAGCCATTTTGGTTCTTGGTTTCTTGGTAGGAGGTGGAGGTGTATCATATTCAATGGCCTCAGAATATGATCCTTGTTCATCTTTTCCTTCACCGATGGTACCCTGTTCCTTGGTTTCCTTCATTTTTTCTTTCTCCTCCTTGTTGACCGACATAATATTTTCAAGATTCTTTACCATTTTTTTCTTCTTGTTGACAGTCTTCTTGATGACCAGGCCTATTTTTATCTTAGACTTAGCCTCTTCATAAGTTCCAAATCTTGGTTGTTTACTGTCAAGTGGCTCATTTATCAATGCATCAATTGCATTTGTTTCTTGATCTATGTTAATCTCATAGTCAAGAGGTGCTAACCAGACTATCCTTGGTACAATTGGTTTAATGTGAGTGAAATCTGTATCCACCATAAAACATATTTCATCCCTATGTTTTTCAATCAATTGTTCAGGGATCCTCACTCTTTCCATCATCTTTTCCTTAAAGTCAAGGAAGTATTCAGTCATCACTGAATATAAATTATCACCTAGTGACTTGATAAGGTCGTTAATCTACAATGTGACTGGCTTGGTAGTGTCCCATTTCACTTTTCCAACTGAAGGAAAGTATTCTTGAAAATAAAATAATATACACATGATGAGTGAACCAAACTTACATGTGTTAGTCTTTGCAGACCTGATTGTTGTCATATTCTCATCAAGTTGCTTCAACATGATCTCACATAGATCCATCTATATTCCCTTCATGATAATCTTGTAAGCTGTGCTTACTGTTGTTGATGCTATGCTATTTAGCCTGCTCGCTTGGAATATTTTGTAGCCTATCACACATGCACCAAACCTCACTTCCTCGTCGGTGATGGTGTTCACTTTGAGTCCTTTGTTATCCCACACAACATTGGTGAGTTTTTCAACTTTTGGCAAAGAGGGATGCTTGTGTGCCTTAGGTTTGTCGGTTATGGGGTAACCAGTTACAACATGTAGCACATCCTTTGTTATCTGCTTAGGTTCATCCAACCATAACTTCTGGTCATGCATTCTGCTCAAAACTAACCTAATCCAGTTAGTTTTGAAAACCCTCAGGAAATATAGGGCATTTATTATCCCCTTTACTTGCAGATTCTTGTGTTCTTCTTTCAGGTTTCCTTGTTCATCATACAACTTCTTGTAAGCTAGATCTATCTCCAAATCACCTATCTCAATGATCTTGCAGTGATTGTAGGACCTCATGTCTTCTATCAACAAAACCCTAGGTGGAATTTTTTAAAATGCGCCAGAATCATCGAGCTGTGATGCAATCTCTAGGCATATCTTTTACTTAGGTTCCACACAAGTGCTGTTCTTTATTAGCTTAACTACATTCTTCTTGTCATTCTTCAATTTTACAGTTCTTGAAGTGGTTGCCATCGTATTTCAAATTTAGGGATTTTCCAAAAATAATAACAGAGTTCTTCGGTGTGCTTGGTACTTACTTCGATCCATGTGGCTGGTGAGTGATATGTTTGGAGTGCATTAGATCGAGTCGAGGTCACTCTGCTAAATTCTCTCTCATCGCTATGTTTTCGCTCTGCTCTTTCTTGTCAAATCGCGTGTGCAGAATGAAGTTCTCCCATTGAGTATTTATAGACTTTTGCCCTAAGTCTGTCATAAATGCTCAACAAATCGTTGGGTCATGAAGACGGAGTTCATCAAGAAGAATTTCAAATAAGATTCTCAGTGTTAACAGGATGCTCAGGATGGCTGTTAAGATTGTCTCTTTTTACCGATGAATATCGGTGTTGTGTCAAGACAAATTTGTAACTTTGCTTCCTTACCGACAGATGTCGGGTTATATTAGCAACTTAGCTATTTTATGTGCTGACCAAAAATTCTCAGTAAGTGTAAATAACTCATCCTTTATATTCGCCAATAATTTTCAGTATGTGTTTATCGACAGGGTTGTTTTCTCAGAATTGTAACAAGTAACATAATATGCATCTTTATTCATGCAGATTTTGACTATCTATCAATTTGTATAATGAAACTGATGCAAAAAATGACTTGGTGTAGTGCAATTCCATACTTATTCATCTTTAGGTGGGGGTGGTGATGTCACCAGATCCATGGGATGAGGTGTCACCTACTGTATTGCTTGGTCCAACTTCTTCAATGGTTGAAGCTTTCCTCCACATTTGCTTTCTCATTTTATTGATGTCTTGAATGGTGTTACCATTTGCAAAAGTGGTGGTTTCTGTTATTCGGTCTCTGCAGTCCTTCTTTAGATGTCCAACCTTATGATAGTGCAAACATGCCATTTTTGGGTTGGTCCAGCCTCTAGACCTTTTTGTCCATAATGTCATGCAGTTTGCAACAATGTGACCATATCTACCACATCCTATGTAGTTTATCCATGTATTGTAGTCCCAAACATATGAATTACTGACTCTCCTTGGTTTACATGCATTTTCTTCATTTTTTGGGTTTCCATGCTTCAATTTTCTTCTTCCTACATTCCAAAGATGTGTGCCCATGCATTTTGCAGGTGGGACAATACTTGTCCATATAGGTTTCCTTATTTGGTTCTTTCACCTTTGATTTACATTCATGTGCTTTATGTCCTTTCTTGCTGCAATTATAACAACGTCCTATGAATGTAAATGTGGATTTAGGAATACCTTTTTCTTTGCTCCTACATACATTTGAGGTGTGGCCTTGCTTTCCAAAGTGATTTCATGTCAGCTTCGTTGGTCTAGGATTGGTGTAGGGATCTTTTGGATCAGCTTCATTTGATGACTCTCCATGCTCCGTGTACCCTAGTCCAGTGTTGGTGTTGGGTCTTCTTTGTGCATTCAAGAATTCATCCATCCTTTTTATACTCTCTTCATCTCTCTTAATCATGTCATTGTGCTATTGTAGAATTATATCCTCATGCTTTAGTTTATCATTCTCTTCTCTTAGTTCATCGATAATCTATATTCTTTCAATGAGTTCCACATTCATTCTGTTTGCTTCTTGACTCATAAGAATAATCTGATTAGTAACCTCATGGTGATTCTCTATAAGTCTTTGTATCTCATACTCCTTTTCTTGTAGCTTGTCTATGATCTTTCTTCTATCATCAATAGCTAGAGTTATTTCTTGTTCAGCTTGTCTGGCATTGTTGATGACATCAATCATTCTTACCATCTGTGTCTCTTGACCGATTTGCAAAGATTTGACTTGTCCAGCTAGATGTAGATTGATCTCAATTAGGCTTGTGAAGCTTTCTTCTGATGTATCTATTGCCTTGCTTGTATTTTATCTTGAAGACTCAAAGAAATATAGAATCTCTTCCTCAAGATAATCTATCTCATTATAGCGAGATGCCATAGTCTTTCTTTCATCTAGCAGTTGTCTCATATTGATTCTAGCTTCTTTATACTGTTCATAGAACATCTATATTTCAATCTTTTTATTCTCAATATTTTTTATCTAGTTTGTACTTCTCCATTGTATGATCTTTTCTCTTAAGCCTTTAAGCTTTCCAATAAGAGACTCAAATCTGATACCAATTGTTGGGATTAATGGGAAGTAGTACTGAGAGGGGAGGGGTGAATCAATACCTCTAAAACTTTTAACACTTTTCACCTTTCATCATTAGTAATCAACCTTTACTGTATTATCAACCATATCTGATGTTATTTCTTATGCATGTAGTATTAATTCATAAAATTGATTTTATGCAACATTCATGAAAGTAATAGGCACATAACACAAGATATGATATCGCAGAAAACTCCTGTTAGGAAGTAAAAAATGCGGTGGGGATGGCACCCACAAAATTTCACTATCCGCAGAATGGAAGGGAGTCGGTAAAGGCTTATAATTGATCACTTCTGATGATCTATCCTATTAGGAGTATTAATGTGGAGACCTGTTAGGATCTACTCTGCTAAGATATTTTAGCAACACTAATGAAGTGTGCACTCGGTTAAGAGACTTACAATAGGACTTTTAAGTCCACCTTCCTTGAAAGGATTTCTTAAGTGTACCCCACTTGTTAGAATGTGTACAATATGTTTGACCCAACTGTATGTAATCTATAATTGATGATTATAGATCCAATAATGCTCACAATATATGAATATCACCTATAGTGATTGATTAATACCTTTTCCTGCTCGTCGGTAGCCTGTGTTCTATTCTTGACAACTAATTTGCTCTTTGTCTGTGCTGTTGCATGAATTCTTTTGTCTGATCCTTAGATGCTCTCAGTGGCTACAATAATTATCAAATAAAATGTTCACAATTGATTGAGCATCTATTTATACAAGTATTTGACCTATTTTAGAATCACACATTATAATGTTAACTCTAGATCCAAGGTATACAACTTGACCTTGATCTTTAGTTTGCATGTTTTAAAATAGTTAAACTGATAAAAACAATAATAGTTACATTGTTTTCCCTACACGTAATTAATTTAAAACAAATCAAGAAGTTAAATATAAAACTTCAGTGATTTATCTGACGTGGAAAGTCAGATCCACTTTTTGTGGGATGTAACTGTCTATCGGTTCTTGATTGTCGGTGTGAACTGAAAGTCTATCGGTGTTCCTTCATTGAACTGATTGTCAGGTTCCCTTTATTTTTTGGGTTCCACTCTTTGATTGTTTCATTGGGTTGCACTGTTGGTTACTCATCGGGTTCCCTTGTCTTTTTTGTCATTGGGTAATACTAAATAGTGTTTGTCAGGATGATTTGTACTTGGCAGTATCGGTAACCTTGGCATCGGGTAGTGCTATGCCCTATCTATCAGTGTCGTATAAAATGATGGTGTTCATCATGTTTTTCCTTGTATATATACTAATGGAAAAATATAATGTCTTCAAGATTTCCTTGGCGGCTACAATCATCATGTTCTTGATTGTTTAATACATCTATATATACAGGATTTTGACCTAATTAGGTTTCACTCTTTTCTTAAAACACTCTAAAATCAAAGGTTTACAACTTGACCTTGATCTCCTAGTTTGCATGAATACAATTAGTTAACTAATTAATCCATCATTTATGCTTTTCTTGATCCATAAGAAATGGTTATCTAGCTAAGCAAAAATCTATTTTAAAGACTAAAGTGCTTTAACTGACGTGTAGATAAGATCCAATTTTCTTGGTGAAATGCTGTCTCTCGGTGTAGATTGGTTATCAGTGATATCTCTGTAGACTAGTTCTCAGTTATGTCTCTGTAGACTGGTGATCGGTTAATATACTTATCGTTGTTTAAAAAAAGTTTGGTGACCACTGCACTTGGTGAATGTTGTTGCTCGATGATCATGACCGACCAAAACTGTTTGCTTGTATACTAATGGAAACTTCTGATCCTTTATGGATTATCAATCTCCCCCTTTGACATTAGTATCAAAAACTTATATGTATAGTATATACACCAAGTGTGTTACCTTTACAATGACTCCCCCTATGCGCATGCCTAGGTATGTAGATACAATGTATGCACATGTTTCCCCCTTTTTCAAAAGTAATGACAAAGATGTAAAACTTTACAACTTGTTAAGTGTGTGTGAATGAGATTGCTGAATGGCTACCATCAACTTGTCCCATTTCTCCTTTAAGTTCTCTAGGGTCATTTGATTCAAAGTGATTTGAGCATGCATGTCCTAGATGCTTTGTGCTATTGACATCTCTGGGGTGGAAATTAGAGTCTTTACCATAGTCATGTGTGTTATCAACAATGTGAGATTCAGTTGTAACATGGATTGTAGCTCGGTTACTTCATCTCTGATTTTTCTTTCTTCCCTTTTTATTTCAAGTCTTAACTTTTTAGATCCAACAAGATTTTCATAATGTAGTTGGAATGCATTTGGCTCAGTTGAAATATTTTGTGCACTATCTTTTAGATCCTCATTTAACTTAGCTATCTGTTCATTATGATTAGTAGTGAAGTTTTCAATAGTGCACAAATTTTGAACTAAGGTAACTAATTATGAAATAATAGGTTCTAATATAGCTACTAGTTCATAAATTTTCACCTTATTCTCTGCCACTTCTTGGATGATTTTCTTTGTGAGTTTGTAGTGATATTTTTCTTCTGCTCTTTCCTCACTGAACTTCTCGGCATCTATATTCTGTTGTATGATTGCCTCGCTCAGAACTACAAGTTTATCAATGATGGGTGTAGTTTGATCAATCTTGGTGTCAGGAACTACCTATAATAGAATCTCCTTTGCCATTTCTAAGACTTGTGTATTTTTGTGTTCCATTTTGAGCTTTTCCTATTGTTCTTTCCTTTTGTATAGCTCCCCATACCTTATCAGTGTCTCGGGATCAAGTGTTCTTGGATCACAGTCGGGTATGTCTATGATCTCATCTAGTGTGACGTGGGATTTACTTTTCTTGTTCTTTTTCTTCTTTTGAATGTTGCTTGATGCAGGGGAATGAGGTATGATAGCAAGAGCATTTTTTTTCTCTATTTCTGTCGTTGATAACCTAGGAGGTGTGGTGCCTTGGCCAGGTTGCTCGGTCAGTACCTATTGGTCGGTTGTAGACGTATCTACTTCAACCTTGTCTTGACCTGCAACCTTGTCTTCCTTTCCACTATCCTCGGTGGGTGCATCACTCGGTTTTTCCTCTCCACTATTATTTGTATTATCCCCTTTTTCCTCACCTTTGTCCATCGGTATGTTTGCTTCAATTTCAAGTGGTGTCTGCTGTGATTCAGTCATGATATTGATTTCTTGTATCAATAAAGGCATATAACCTGGTATTTGTGCCAGTGCAACATCAGTAGTTTCCTTTTCATTTGTTGGCTTGGTGGCAATATTGACATCTTCATCAGCCTTGTCATCATCATTAGAATTACCATGAGTTATATCTGGTGTTTCTCCTAATGATTACAATATTTGAGGAATATCATCCACAACCTTGCTTGCTTCTGTGGTTAACTCAATAGGATTGACATCCTCGGTGTCATTGATGAAAATGTGCTTGGGGCTCGGTGTGGCCTCCTTCTCCTCGATGTAAGAAGTCTCGATTATAGCTAGTACCTGCTTGGGTGGATTATGATTTAAGTCCAAATCTTGTTTCTCTCTATGTCAATATCTTAGAGCTTGTTATGAAATACTTTGTATGCTCTTGTTTTTGCAGAAAATTTATTGGTGTACTCCTTCATTGTTGCGTCAATTTCTTCAACTATGGAGTTGGGCATGAATATAAATAAGGATATCTCCCTCATCTATTTCTCCAAGTGTAATGCATATGTCCACCTAGCTAATATTTTATCTTGTAGCTCCCATGGAATATGATTCCCAAATTGTAGAGGTACATATTTGTAAGCTACCTGTTAATCTCTAAGTTCTGTTGATGATTAGTGACCAACACTTAGTCATTCACTTAGGAATTTTTAGTTGGCTATCATTGTGGCTGAGCTAAAACTATCCAAGGCCGAGCAACATTGCCGAGCAATATTTAGATTGCCGAGTTGTATCATGCTGAGCCGAGTAGGATACTTAGTGTCGAGTGAAAGAGATGTTAAGTGCCGAGCAGAACAGTTTTTGTATACATGTCTGGAATGATTCAAACTTTGAGGATAAGTGTTCAGGCCGACTTGTATAATCTTTTTGGGCCGACTTATGTACGCATTTAATATTTTCCTATGGAGTTAGTTATGCATTTAATTGTTTTATCCTATGCATGACCTATTGTAATCATTAAATGGAATTCCTTGGAGGCATAAGTATTAGATCTTGATCATTGATCTAGATCTCGCTACCAGACTTGAATAGATATATAAGATTGCTTCTAAACCCTATTTTGTAAGAGCATGGAGAAAAGTGGTGACTGCATTTTAAATTGAAATGCACAGAGGGTTATTTTGTTAAGAAGCTTAGATCAAACAAAGTGACAGCATAGTGAACAGCAGAGTAAAGACATATCAGATTGTGAGATCATAGAAGGTACTGGAAAGAGGAGATCTGTCATTAGCATCTGAGTGCATAACGAAGGATAATTACTTGAAACATTCTAATCATTGTATCAGGTGAAAATATCTTAACAAAGTGGTTCTAGCAGACCTTTCTAAATCTCCTAATAGAGTGCTTACTTTATTGTAAGTTGAAATCCTTTCACAGTGTATATTGTAATGATCTTTAGCTGTTAACTGGGCAGACCTTTAACCGGGTATATTGCATTTTGTAATAAAATTTTGTAGCCCTAACATGCACACTTTCTTGCTACAATAGTGAAGAATTTTGTGGGTGTCATCCCCACCCCAGTTTTACCTATCTGGGTTTCTGGGTTACCAAGTTCTTGTGTTATGAGTTATTTACTTCATTGTATGGATGCTATTTGATATTACATTAGATTCATATATGTATGAATGTGGATCAGTTTGTTTTAAGTGTTTAAATTTGAAGATTTGATTCACCCCCCTCTCAGTATCTTGCTTTCCCATTATTGTATTTCCAACAATTGGTATCAAAGCTCCGTTCTCTAGAAATTCATAATCATCTTGAGAATACAGATCTTGTGATGGAGATCTACAAGATGGGTAAAGTCATTGAGAATCAAAAGATTGATATTCAGCTAGCACTACAACAACTTGAGACAACAAGACATGAATTAAAGAAGTCCTTGAAAGCAAGGAAAGATTTGGCCAAACAAATGATTGACACTCATTATCAGGAAGAGGACACCTCAAATCTATTTCAGAATGGAGATTCTACTGGGAGTGATGCAGCAATAGAAGATCTACTGGAAAATAACAGTGCACTATGTGAAGAAGTCAGAAACTTTAAAAAGGAACAAGAAGCCCAATCAATAAGAATGTGTGAATTTGAACAGAAAAAGAAAGCTGAAGATGACAAGGATATGGAAAAAGAAGACAAAAGAATGATGACTATCAGACTTGATGAAAGAACACATGATGTACAAACAATGACAGTCAATCAAGTTGACATGGAAAATCAACTGCTATTTGTGAATCAGGAGATCAGCAGGAAAGACATGGAGATTGTAAATCTTAGATCTGAGAATAGTTAGTTGAAAGATGAATTGAGATCTGAGAAAGAACTTAACAATAGAGTGAATGATCCCAATGCAGCTTTGAGCTACTTTGAACAACTAGTGGAAGCATCAAGAAGACCTAAAGATTCTTATGGATTAGGTCACACTAAACAACATACAACCACTGAAGAAGGAGAATCATCTAAGAAAGGTGAAAGAAGGTATGCAAAACCAAGAAATAACAAACCTATTTTCCACCACTGTGGGAAATTAGGTCATGCAACAAACATTTGCCGAAGCAAGAATGGTAAATCCAATCCTAAAACTAACTTTAACAGTTATTGCTTTAACTATAATAATTTTGGACATCAAGCACGTGAATGTAAGACAAAGGCAAGCAATGCACCTTCCACACCTAGACTCAATGGTAATTGTTATAACTATCAGAAATATGGTCATAGAGCACAAGATTGTAGATCTAAAGGTAAACAATAATGGACATCAAAGGCACAAGAACAATCACCAAGAAAAGGCAATACTTACAATTGGGACTACAACATATGGCATAGTTATCATTACTGTGGTGAATATGGACATGTTTTAGAAAACTACATAAGGACACATTTCAGAGGAAAGTCTAAGAGTTGGATGAATGGAAGCCTAGTTTGTCACAGTTGTCTGAAAATTGGTCATACAAGGAAAGATTGTAAGACTAGGGTACCTGCTCCTACTGTTGAGAAGATTAGAGTACATATGAACTAGACATGGATTAAGAAATCTAGACCATGCAATAGTGAAGCTAGTGCAGCTGAGGTGAACCAATCCAATGGATCAGGTGATTACATCATCTCCAACTAAGCAAAAGAGGCATGGAAGGAACTGAATATAAAATTCTTATCTTACATTAGTTCCTAACATAAAATATGCCAAATTCCATATTTGCATATGTTAAGATGCACCAGGACACATTTTGAAGACAAAAATGCTGAGAAGAGCCAATTTCACTATAGGTGCCGAGCATCAGTCATGGACACTAAGGCTGAGTTCTTTAGTGTGTGCCGAGTTTGTTGGCTGAGTAAGTTCTGTGATGGCCGAGTTTAGTGAGCTAAGTGGGATGCAAGTTGTGTTAGAAAGCCGAGGATAGCTGGCTTTCACTAACTCAATGGGTAGAACATTTATTGATTACCTACCTTGACCTTTTGAAGTCTATAAAGGATGAACAATTTATTCTTCATTTTTACCTTGCAATTTTCACTATTTACGGAGCGATTGAAGAAGTTGCAGAATTAATCTTAACAAAGTCAGCATCAAAGATTTCATGTGCATGCTATCAAAAATCCTAAGGTAAATAGTACGAAGTGCTACTTACCGAGGTACTCTATTCTTCATTTTTTAAACCCTAATTTCAAGATTATGGCTGCAAGCTCTTCCACACCAGTCAAAAGTATGTAGGGAGAACAAGAGAAAGTTCAGTTAGTACGGAATGATGAATGTGCACCTCTCAATTTTTGAGCCATTCCTGAAAGTGCTATTTAGAGTGATCTAACCAGAGCTCTCTCATCCATTTCACCAAAGGTACTCATGATCCATGATGTAAGATATTGTTACATGGTTAAAATTGGTGAAGTAGGTGATAGTGAATGAGAAAATCCTACAGCAAACTGTGTATTAATGGAGTTCTAAAGGGAGAATTTAAACATTTATCCGACAAAGGGTTAACTTGTGCCCTAGATTTCCCACAATGTTTCAAAGATGAATGGATTAAGGTCATTCTTAGCTTAGTTCATGATATGTGTATGTGGTTAGACAATGGACCAGTCAAGATAACTAAAAACATGATTCATCGAGTGACTGGATATCCTGTTGTTAACGAGAAACAAACAATGAGAGATAACAGCAAGGAGGAAATTACACTGAACATTGGAGCCATATGGAAAAACAGAGGTGCTTAAATAGCGATCTCTATAATTAAAGACCTAGAACTTGATTTTGGAGTAAGAGTAATCGCACATAAGTTTTATCAGTCGAGTTGACTAGATATTGTTCCTTGTACAGCCGTTGACCAGGCATGGAAGATTGTTAAGAAGAATCATACATATGATCTTGTCCAGCTATAGCAAACACAACTAGCCAATAACCTAGCATCAATCAGAACAGCTAAGAGCTCATCATGTAAGTTTGGTTCCTTACTAGTCTATATATTTTTCTACATTCAGAATACATTTCCTACAATGGGAGATATTATTTGGAAAAAGGATAGACCCATTATAGTTTAGATAAGTGAATGCATTGATAAATTAGGAAGTAATTTCAATAGCATTATGGGGAGCTATTTTGTGGAATTTAAAAAGAGAATGAGATTAAGAAGTAGGATTCCTAGATCACTAGTGGAGAAGCACTATGAAGAAATTTGTTTTCTAGTTGATACAGATAACACATATATCAAGGATGTGACACCTGGGGTAGCATGTTTAGAACCATTTCCATATGAAATTAACATTGATGAAGCATCAACAGATCATTTCACTCCTAGCCGAGGAAATTGATACTACAACAGAAAGATTTGGTAATTTTGATGAAGCAAAAGTAAAAATTTCAAGAATTTTAAATGAGGGAACCATGGAGAGAAAAATGAAGAAGACTGTGAAAAATCTAAAGAAAATGGTTGGTTTAGGAAGTGATGAAGAACCTAAGGATGCACCTATAGGCCTATCCACTGGACAAGGAGAAGATATATCTATAGAAGAGGAAGTCAGTGCATATTAGGAGATCACTGAGAAAGTTAAGGGTAAGAAACCAACAATTGTCATAGTAACCAAGCCGAGTAAATCTAAACCTAAGGTTACACCTCCTGCAACTAATCGTCCGAGGACTAGAGCATCTACTATTACTTCTCTAGCAGTACAAACAAAAGTGTATGGAAAGAAGAAGGTTGGAGAAAGTAGTTCTAGAAAGAAATCTAAAATTACTCCTAAGGCTAAGCCGAGTAAACCAGTTAAGAGACCAAGGAGGAAACTACACTTGGAGACAGATAGTGATGTTGAAAAGACTGAGATTGATGAACCCAACAACACAATTCAAGAAACCAACTAATATTGATTAGGTATGTGACAATTTGAGAAATTCAGCAGGGTTAGCTACTTTCAAATTCATTAAGTATAAGAAACTGAGTATTGGAGACAAGCATAAAGTTCAGGAAGCACTTTTAGATATGATGAGTACTTTTAAGTTAACTCCTATAGAGATAGGAAACCATGTGCCGAATGAAATAAATGAGTTTCTATTGAGAAAATGGGAATTTGCACTTACTACAAAGAGAAAGATAAGGGGAGGTACTTTAGCCAAAGTGATACCTGAGTTGACATAAAAACAATGGGAAAAATTCATTGAAGAATATAAGAACAGGTTTATTCCTAAGCTAAGAGGTTATACTATTTTGAAAAATGATATTGAAGGATTAGTACAATAGAGTACTAGGATTTGGAAGGAAATCTTTGGACTAATAGTTCCAAAAGACAAGAAATCTGATGAAGGTATATCTGATCAAAAGGAAAAAGAAGTGGAGATTACCCCTGAGCCATAGATGACACAAGATCAAATTTCTATTGAAAAGACTAAAGATGCATTAGACTCAGCAAATTCTATTGATCTGACTACAGATAGTCCAATTGATTTCATAATTGATGATTCCAGCAATTTGAATGCCGCGGGACAGGATATGCCAAGTGGTACAAACACTGAGTCACCTATTAGGGCAACTGAGACTGAAGGAGGAAAGACCACTGCATCTAAAGAGAAAATTGATGAGATAATTGAATTAATCAATGATTAGATAGGTGAAGAGAAACAAAAAATAGATGCACAAGAGGTAACTTCTCAAAATCCACCTAGTTTAGAGATTGTAAAAACAGTTCTAGATAGTGGAGTAGTGATGAAGGATAATGTTGACAAGCATAAGGAACAAGAGGCATTGCAAGTGTTGGTTGATCTACCACACTCTGCATCATCCACTCCCATAGGTACTAAAACTAGAAGTATGTCTGATCCTTAGACAATCTTGATAGAATTGAAAGAGGCAAAGGATTTGATACTATCACAAGAAAAGGTATTGATAAAATGCAGCTGAGCATCAGCTCACCATAATTGAAGAGAAGGAAAATTATAAAGAAGAAGTCTCAAATTCTCAATGTCACATTAGATGAGGTAATTGTGATTCCATAATGGGATCCAAATGAATTATCTTTTGAACAAATAGGGACTCTTCAAGAATTACTTAAGAGGAAGAAGAGACAGGAAGAAATGAAAATAGAACAGAAGCAAAAGCAAGTGTTGCATGACATCAAGGATATATTTGCAAAGGATTTTGACTTAGAAGATGAAATGCCTCAAGCTCCCATCATTAATCAGTTAGTTCACATTATACAGAAGGTAACTAATGAAGACATAAATAGAAATGAAAAAAATTCTACAATGGTCCGAGAGGAGATTTGAGAGCAAAGTTCTGGAGAAAATCTCAGAAGAGATTGCAACAAAACAGGTTGAACTTTCTACTCTTGTAGAAATTTTGGAGAAAGTTACAACAAACATTTATTCTTTGTACAGGAAGCTATATGATGTTGAATTCTTCACAAAGCATAATCTACAGCTTGTTGAGAAGCTATAGTTAGATATGAAATCAACTGGCAATACTTTGGGTAAGGATGCTACCTCTAGCTCCTTACATTATACTAAGTTGATCAATGCACATCGAAGAATAGCCAAGATTATGGCTAAAGATGGTCGGATTAGGGCCAAATTGATCACCATTCAGACAAGCCTGTTGCCTCACTTGGAGGTAATACCAAAGGAAATTTCAGCTGCAAAAGAGTTATCCCAGAGAAATGCAAATCTCTCAACTGCAGAAAGTTTAGTGAGTCTAGCTGCTGAGCTAGAGATAAAATTGGAAGTTATGAAGATTGCCAAGGATAGTTGGGATGCTACATTTGCACCCACCCTACAGCTTCATAAACAATTTTTGGACAAGTATAACCTAACCCCACCTGCAATCAGTGATAAAAACAAGGGGGAAGTTGGTAAGGATACAGTATGATAAATCAGTACAGAACAGGTACATTTGTATATATTTTTGAAGGCATGTATTCTATGTAACTATTTGTATGTATTTTTTTGAATATATTCCTAGGGGGAGTACTTAGTATACTTAGGCAACATTTTGATGGAATAAAATGAAGAAATGATAAGTGTGTTTTTTCCACTAATATCAAAAGGGGAGATTGTTAATCTCTAAGTTTTGTTGATGATTAGTGACCAACACTTAGTCATTCACTTAGGAAGTTTTAGTTGGCTATCATTGTGGCTGAGCTAAAACTATCCAAGGCCGAGCAACATTGCTGAGTAGTATTCAAGTTGCTGAGTTGTATCATGCTGAGCCAAGTAGGATACTTAGTGCTGAGCGGCAGAGATGTTAAGTGCCGAGTAGAACAATTTTTGTATACATGTCTGGAATGATTCAAATTTTGAGGATAAGTGTTCAAGCTGACTTGTATAAGCTTTTTGGGCCGACTTATGTATGCATTTAATATTTTCCTACGAAGTTAGTTATGCATTAAATTGTTTTATCCTATGCATGACCTATTGTAATCATTAAATGGAATGCCTTGGAGGCATAAGTATTAGATATTGATCATTGATTTAAATATCGCTACCAGACTTGAATAGATATATAAGGTTGCTTCTAAACCCTATTTTGTCATAGCATGGAGAAAAGTGGTGACTACATTTTAAAGTGAAATGCACAGAGGGTTATTTTGTTAAGAAGCTTAGATCAAACAGAGTGACAACATAGTGAATAGTAGAGTAAAGACATATCAGATCGTGAGATCATAGAAGGTACTGGAAAGAGGAGATCTGTCATCAACATGTGAGTGCATAACGAAGGATCATTACTTGAAACATTCTAATCATTGTATCAGGTGAAAATCTCTTAACAGAGTGGTTCTAGCAGACCTTTCTAAATCTCCTAATAGAGTGCTTACTTTATT
The DNA here is from genome assembly GCA_018584345.1 of Thuja plicata. Lineage (NCBI taxonomy): Eukaryota > Viridiplantae > Streptophyta > Pinopsida > Cupressales > Cupressaceae > Thuja > Thuja plicata. The sequence continues at coordinate 273,108 of MU225930.1, forward strand.
GTAAGTTGAAATACTTTCACAGGGTAGATTGTAATGATCTTTAGCTCTTAACCAGGCATACCTTTGATTGGGTAGATTGCATTTTGTAATCAAATTTTGTAGCCCTAACAGACACACTTTATTACTGTAGTAGTGAAGAATTTTGTGGGTGTCATCCCCACCCCAGTTTTACCTATTTGGGTTTCTGGGTTACCAAGTTCTTGTGTTATGAGTTATTTACTTCATTGTGTGGATGCTATTTAATATTACATTAGATTCATAGATGTATGAATGTGGATTAGTTTGTTTTAAGTGTTTAAATTTGAAGATCTAATTCACCCCCCCTCTCAGTATCTTGCTTTCCCATTATTGTATTTCCAACACTACCATCATCTTTATGATTTCTTCTTCTATTTTATTCTGATCCTATGTAGACAGAGCTCCCCATTGTCTAATCTTATGATGTTGTATACTTCCTGTGTTGATGATTGACTCTGCAATTTCATCAATTGTCTTTGGTATTTTAGCCTTTTCTATTTGGATTCTCTGTTCTCTTTCTGCCTCTTCATTATCATCCTTGTCTTCTCTTCTTCTTACATATATCTTTCCCTGTCTCGGTGCTGGTTTCTCGGTTGAGGCTTTTCTTTTCTGATATTTTTTTACAGTGCCCTTCTTCAATGGTGGTGAGTCTACCTTAGTTATTTTTCTCCTTGTCCCAGATGCAATTGTTATATTAGTAAATTTTGTTTTCTTGGCCCATGGTGTCTATGCATCAGATTCGATAGACTCTGAATCACTTACTTCTTTACCTTTACTAATGGGTGACTATCCCTTGGTGATGTCTATTGATTGTTCCAACTCTTCATCAATTACCAAGATTTTCTTCTTAAGTGTTTTCACCATTTGTTTTTGCTTCTTTCCTATCTTCTTAACTACTAAACCAATCTTTATTCTTGACTTGGCTTCCTCATATGTGCCAAATTTTCTTATAGATTTGTCAACTGGTTCATTCATCAAGGCTTCAATAGCTTTTGTAGCCAGATCTATGTCAATTTCATAGTCTAATGGTGGTAACCATTCTATTCTTGGGTTGGCAGCTTTGATGAGTGTTGTGTTGGTGTCAACTACAAAACATATCTCATCCTTGTATTGTTCAACTAACTATGCAAGTATTCTCATCCTCTTCTACATCCTTTTCTTGAATGTTGTGAAGTAGGCATCCAATAGGAGTGTGAAGTTATCTCCTAGTGATTTAGTGTAATCATTGATCTGTGCTGTGATAGGTTAGTTGGTGTCCCAAGTGACATTACTGATGGAAGGAAATAAATTTTGAAAGTAAAAGAATGTGCACATCAATAGTGAACCAAACTTACATGTATTAGATCAGGCTGATCTAATTTTTCTCATGTTTTCTTCCAGTTGTTTCAGTAGTAGCTCAGCTAGGTCTAGTTGCACACCTTTCTTTACTATCTTGTATGTAGTGTCGACATCTCCACAAGAAATGCTATTCATTATGATTTCTTGAAAGATCTTGTATCCAATCACATATACACAAAATTTCATTTCAGGGTCGGTGATTAAATTGACTTTTAGACCTCTGCCATCCCATTCGGCTCTAGTTAGCTTTTCAATCTCGGGGCGTCCAGGGTGTCTTAGTGATTTTGCCTTCTAAGTTATCAATTTATTGCATGAATCACATCCTTTGTGATTGCCTCGGGTTCATCTAACCACATATTTCTATCATGCACTCGCCTGAGCACAATGCAAATCCATTCTATCTTGAAATCTTTCAGTAATAGTAGGGCATTGGTTAAGCCTTTCACTTCAATGTGCTTGTACTTGTCCTTTAGGTTTTCATCCTTGTATAGCTTCTAATAAGCTTCCTCAAGCTCAAGGTCTCCAATCCTTGCATCTTTGTAGTGAATGTATGCATGGATGTCTTCAACTAGTAAAACCCTAGGTGGGATACTTGAAAATGCTCCTTTGTCTTCGGGCTGAGTAGCAACCTTAGGGAAAAACTTGTAGTTTGGTTCCTCATAGGTCGAGTTATTTATTTGAATGACCTTCTTGTACTTTTCCATTTGATCTTTGAGGTTCATGAACTGGTTTCCATTGTTCATTAAATTAGGGCTTCTTTGCAAATAGCCTATTAGCTCGGTAAGTCTAGATACTCATGATATGTTTTCTTTGAATGTTTGAAATTTGTTGGAGTAGCTTTGAACATGCTGTGAATCGCTCTGCAATGTGGTCACTCTAAATTTATTTTCTTTGCTCTGTAATTTTCTCTTTAACACTTGGTGAATGAATGAGTTCACGTTGCCATTTTTATAGAAAAATATAACCTAAGTGATGCATTAAATGCTTCACCTACCACTCAGTTGACAAAATCTAGAGTCTCAGTTAACACACCAAAGTGTTATTCCCTACATACCTGTCCCTACATTTTGTGTGCAAAATGTTGGGTCCCCTTTTTTGATTTGGCTCTTGCCTTGTTTTCCTTATTATTTTCTCTTGTTCCTTCTCTAGGTTTTCCCTCCTGTGGGGCTTGTTTTCTCTTGCTTTTTGTCTTTTGTGTCTCCGGGACCCTGTCCCAGAGTTGGTCATTTCTTTTCCAGATAGATTCCAGATTCTGGGATTCTCCACCACAATGTCTCCTTCTCATAAGGAGGTATGGTCGCTCAGAATCCCTAGGCCCAGAGTCCGGAGGTTTGCTTGTTCCGAAGTCTGTGGGGAGGGGGGTAACTTGCTTTCTACCTTGGTATAAAAAGACATTACATGTCACTTTCATAGTTACCATGATCAAAACACTTGTTCTCAGAGCGATCCTTAAGTGATTAAACAACGATTAAACTGTGATTACTTTGTGCTTAGTGTGTTGTTATCCAGTTGCTTCGGGGTGCTTGTTTGTGGTCATTTGAAGGTAGGGCTTGTTATGGGAGTGCTCCTGGTGTGCTCTTCACCCACTCTTCTACAAATTTCTAGGTAGGTTCTTTGGTTCTTTGTCATTTCCACATTTTTCTTGTTGTTTCTATTTTTGTTCTCTGGTTCTATTTCCGTTTTTCTTCATTTCGCTTTTGTCTTGCTGGTTCTGTTTGTTTTTGGTCTGCCTCCCATTGGTGGGTTGGCACTACCAGAGGGTTTTCCACCCTCTACATGGTCATAGATTAATGTAAATAATGTATAGTTCCTTGGGATAGTTCATGTGTCCCTATAAATATTTGTAAATGATGTATATTTTGTGTATATCTATTTTGGCCCTCATCCCTCTGCATTTTTATGCATGTATATATTTTGTATATCCTTTCAAGATTGCAAGCTCCTCATGCTCTATCCTATGTTTTCAAACCATGAGACTGAGCTCATTGAGACAGAGTCGACATGGTTCAAACTCGACACCTTGCTGGTTCAAGCTGTGGTGGCTTTCTCTCTCCTCTGTCTCATCGCATTGATGGCGGGATTAATTTCCCATGAGTGAGCATTCAAATACGTCATACCTGGCATTCATTTTGCCTCGTGTTGGCCCACTTTTCCTAATTAATTCTTTCAATGCCTGCCATGTGATCACGTACCAACCCACATCAGCCGAATTAGGTTTCCCATCAATCACATCGGTACGACAATGACCATTTTGTCCAGACTCTAGGCCTCTGCTGCCCCCTATCCTATATTTCCTCCTGTCAGTAGATCCAAACACCTCAGGATTTAACTCATGATAATTTCAAGTATTTTAGGATTATTTTGATGAACGTAACATTTGTTGGATAGGTACAACAGGGTGGTGATGTTCTGAAACTTTAGTGTTCTTTATGTATGTATCATGTTCTAATGGTTTTCTAGTCTTGCAAGTTGCAGATAGATTGATCAAATATGTCTGATGTTATTACCCCCCCTGATAGTCCAGAACTACCTACCACTTCCACCCGGGTAGCTACGAAGTCCAAAATGGAGAGAATGTTAGCAAAGCTGCCTTTAACCTCTAAATATCCAAAGGAGGGAACTATTGTGGGGTCCAAGGTGGATTCCAAAGTCTAGGAAATAACAGATAGGGACCCCAGAACTTGGGCTAAATTGCAAGGTCTGATCCAGGCCATTTATAGGTTAAAGGCCGAAGGAGACAAAATGGCCACTTGCTTGGCTACCTCTGGCATCATAAAGGCTACAAACTTCCCATGTTTGGTGAAGTCACCAAAATTAATAAAGCACCTGGCAATACTATACAATGCACCTACTTGCATAGTTCTGCTTCCGAATGCTCGACCACTATAATACCCGCCAAAATCATCACCTTGGATGCTCCCACTTTCACTTTCAGGTTGGGGATTCTTTAGTTCAAAGGGTCCGCCATCATCACCAGGGCCAAATCATTGGAGGAATTCAGCGATGCCGAAGGCATTTCCCAGAAACACCTCAACAATTAGTGGCTGAAGTCTCCAAAGCGAGACCACAAAAGAATGAAGTTGGAAATTCCCTGCGGGAATTTCAAAGAGCCCATCCAGGTGGGTATAATATTTCTATGCAGGATCTTTAGATGGCCCCATGCCTGGGAATTCTCAGTGGGGACGTACTATTTTCTATACTGCATCACAACTCACAATCAGACCTTCAACTAGGCAGCTATTATAGCTAATCACGTAGATACGCAAATGAAGATGGTTGTCCAAAATTCCCAATTTTACATGACATCATATGTGCTGTGGGTGTTAGCACAACAAAGGCCAACTTTTCTAGGTTTGGGAATAGCTAGGGAACTTGAGAATGGGCTAAGGAAGGTCACACCATGGGATCATTATCCTCAGTTACAGTGGGAGCTCAGTTTCCTAAACTTCTTCCTGGTAAATGACGCTTTCATTTATCACAATATCTTAACCCTTACCCAAGATTTTAGGTATAGACTATCACAGGAGGTAATGACTCTGGTCAGCACTTATGGCTGTTATTTCATCCAATTCTAACACCATACCTACTTTAGGGTGACAAGCTTCAACAAGAAGCCCTATCTTCTTACCCGGTATTGCGGGGACATAATTATTCTTTGATTTTTGTAGGTAGATCCTGGATCTACACACCCTCTTCATACTGAAGAAGGTTACCAATGTTCCATTCCCTATCTATTGTTGGGATTATACGTGTAGCCTCACCATGGAAAAAGAGGCAGAGAATGAATTGAAAAGCCTGGGGCTGGTGGAATTCCACCATGCCTAGAAAAATTATGATCCTCTCGGCAAGATTGCCACAACACTTCCCTGGGCATCCCCACCCCATGAAGAAGACATTGAAGAATTTTGGGCAGACTGCCAAGATAGTTTTGATCTATGGGCCGGACAGCACACAAGGATGAGCAAAGGGCTCATGAAAACGCTCAACCTTTAGACTTTCTTGAAGGGTTTCAAAGATGACGAGCCGTTGGAAGATCCAACATATAAAGAACGAGGACTGGACAAACTAGATCTCACTTTGGTGGATTGGGCCACCTCGGAGGATCTAACAATTGAAGGGGTATGCCATCCCATTATAGAGGTGAGTCATAATTACTTTTCCTGGGTGTGTCCCAAAATCACCCGTAAGAAATCAATAGTCAAGAAGACTGTTCCCTCTTCAGCTGACGTCAAACCTTCTTCATCTTTCGTGGCTGCTGAAGTAAGCATGAGTAGAGGGAAAGAGAAAGAGGGTGCCCCAGTTCCCAAGGTACCTCCCTAGATCCCCACCCTTCTGATGGCCCAACTACATCAACAAATGGAGTCAGAAAAGCTGACTAGCCAACAACTAAGCATGCAAGTATCCGTCGGTCTCCCTATAACTCTAATGGCATCTGCTCACCTGGTGGGATCCCCGTCGTTGGCTATGATGATGAGTAGATAGAATTTCACTGAGGTAGAGTCTACTAGCATCCTGGATATCCGGGCTTCATTTATAAGAAGGAAGAAAACAATGGTGACCCCCACACAAAGTGTAGCCGCTAGTCCCGGTATGCCAGAGATGCCCCTAGTAGATGTAAGTTAAGACTCTCTTGAACTAGAAGATATTTTAGACTCCTCGCCCCCGCATGATGATTTTGATGACACCTTCTCAGCGGAAGAGCTCCTGGAGATTCAGCAGGGTATTGGTCATGCGGTAGAGGAGATTGCAACTCAGGACAAAGAAGAAGTCCCAGTGGAAAAGGATACATCAGAGAAAGAGGCTCAGGAAGAAGTACAAACAGAGCCTGAGAAGGAGAGGATACTAGTCTAGGAGACTGAGGATACACAAAGGCAACACATAGATGAGAAGTTGACGATCGGGGAACCCGAACCTCTAGGATCAACCGTACCCTCAATCATCATGCTTCAAACGCCTTTGGTAACTTCGGGTGACCAAGTGCCCCGGAGCACTTTTGGTGAGGTAGTAATGGTGGTCACCTTGTTGAACTTCAGCCAGAGGCCTCACCCACCTCTAGATGATGTTTCGGTGGAGGAGAACGCTTTGATAGATGAGGCCAATGAGGCCTAGGAGCAACAGTAGCAAAGGGACCAAGAAGTCCCATATAAGGAAAATGAAGAAACAACTGACACTGGGAGGGATGAAGTCCCTGAAAGTACAAATGAGATTGAGATCGGAGAAAAGGTTCTAGGTAGCACAATAGAAGACACCAGTATAGTGGAAAATGTTGAAGGTTCTGAAGAACATGAAATAGGAAAGGAACAAGAATATGAGGAACTAGAATGAGAGGTGGATAAAGAGCCTGAACATAATGTACACTCTAGGAATGTGCTGCCATATTTTGAAAGGAATCCTAATGAACAGGTCTTAGTAGAAAAGCCACCCCAGCTACCTCAATGGCTGGTGGAATCCAAGAAGATGAAAGCCCCAACGACAGCCACAAGTGCTCCACTCTCGTTGGCCGAAATGATGGCCAAGAATACAGAGGCTAAGAAGCCCAAGAAAGCACGGGCAATCCATACTCTCTAAACTGGTCCCACCGGTATTACAGTTACAACCATCGCAACACCCCCTCTTGATGTAGATGAAGCAGCCATAAGGACCGAAGACTACAACATAATAGAAGTGGCATTGGGGAAGAGGGATAAGCAAGGTGAATTGGATTTGCTAAAAGAAGCCACCAAGGCAATAGAGACTAGGTACATAAAGTAGGGCCAGAAGATGAAGGAGGAAAGAGAAACAAATGCCAATATCCTTGTGCTTCTGGAAGAACTGACACAACCCTTGTCAAAGGTCCACCTTGAAACCCCTTCTTCCGTATTGCCACTCACACAGGGCGATGTGGATTCTTTGTGGATTATGAAAAAGAAAGCACAAGCTATAGATGGATGGGCTGCCGAGCAAGTGACTACTATGAGAAAATCTCTGGTGGCATCCCTCCCAGACCTCTACTATGTTAGTTCTCTTCTCAACCAGGAAAAAGGCTCCACTATTATATGGGAGCAAGATCTAGCCAAGTATGAAAAATGGAAGGCCGGGCTAGAAGAGATCCGCAACATAGGCGAAGAAGTTAGCATAGAATAATCTATAATTTTGAGAGACAAATCCTACGATTCCCTCCAAGCCCAGTACTCCAGACTTGTCCTCAAGATTGAGGTGTGCAAGGAACTAGTTAAGGCCTTGAAAGAAAAGGTGACAACAACCCAATATCACTTGGGCTTATTTGAGACATTCATGGCTGGGGTATCGCAAGTCAATCCCTTCACCACCGGGACATGTACTCCATAGGACTATGTCCTTAGCAAGTTTGATGAGAGAATGGAGTCCTTGTATCTGTCTGCCAGAGATTTTGACCAGGGAAGGCTAACTAGATTGTCTAAGACAATGATCCGATCACACGATTCCATCAAGATGGTGGATGAATTCCAGAACGGGGCCGGAGATGTTGAGGAAGCAGTGGAGGCTGTTCGCAGCCGGTGGGACAACATCAAAGATGTAGATGAAGAAAGCATAGGCCAAGTATAGGAAGCTTGGGAAAAATCATGAAGAACAATAAAATTCTCCGGATTCCAGAGAATCCCACCAAGCCCATAATGGTCTTATTCATTCATTTTTTTAGAATGCAAGTTCCCAGATCCCAAAATTCTAGATCCCACATTTTTACATTCTTTAAGTGACCCGTGTCCTGGTTCCCAAGGCCAACCGGTCACTTTCAAGATAGTCAATAAAGGTTGTTAGAGGACAAGTAACTGCAACAAGGCACGTCGGATCGACAAGAGGTTTTCTGACAGATGGTCTTCCCAAGGTGCCACTTCAACATTACACCTAGCGCATCGAAGACAGGGCACTGCTTTCCCATTTAAGAGGAATGTAGCCTCGATCCCCGGGGGATTAGATTTCTTCCCCTCTTCTACTCGAGGCCGATTCTTCCACTCCACTTTTCTTGTCTTATTATTCAGACATGTCAGACCTTCTCCGTCACGAGGTATTTTGTAGCGAGGTGCAGGTAGTACAGGCCATCAAAAAATAGTATTATATTGTAAGTGTAAAATAAGTTAGGTTAGTTTTAGGTCAAATGATGTGTATAAATAATAATTCTGACCTCATTCCAAGGGTCGACGAAATTGATGATTTTGCAATCCATAATTAATAGCAATTTGGTTTTGTCAGTTCTTAGTTACAGAGCTCAATGCTCCATATTTTTTAAGCTTCCAGTAGCTAGATGCTCCCTTGGAGCCACCATTGTACCACACACCAGTGCTTGCTGGAAAAAAGATGTTAATGAAGAAGGAAGAGTTCTCTTGATGATGTTGTTAGCATTCTGTCTTCTAGGTTAAGGGTATTTTATGCTTTATGTTCTTCATGTCTTTTTCTCAGATACTTAAAGTAGATTAACAACCTCCTTTCCTTTGCTACTGATAAAATATGAACTGATAGTGTATATTTCTTTGGTATTTAGTGTAGTGTGTTAGAGTATTGTTGATTTCTTGAATGTTTAGTATAACTATAGGTAGATGAAATATTTCTAACTCTACAATATCTTTTGAAGTTTATTTGTTAAATGAATGCATGCTTGCAGGAAACCCCACTAACTTGAATCCTCAAAGAAGATGAGTTGAAGATAACCATCTATCCCCCTCAAACAAAATAGTCACATATCCCAACCGAGCCCTACACTGTCGAGACCTGACTCTCATGTGCTTGGAGACCCGAGGAATATCATTTCCTAGGACAACCTTTACAGGCAAAGTTGGCCGGTACCCTGGTACCCGGTGACAACTTACCTCTATTGGCAGACCCGGTCACAAAGTTTCATCAATAGAAACTGGTTCTAGAAGGAGGGCATGAACTCATCCCCTTTGAGGAGTCAGATTTTACACCACCCGAGGGTTCCCCAAGCCATAGTTTTAGGAATCAAGCCTTCAGTGGGATTGGATCATTCTCACCAGCAAGATTTGAAAGAGTCCTTAGATCAACTCCCAACCTCGGAAGGTTTGTTGAACTCAAGCCTCCTGCTCAAAATAAATGGACCCTGAAAGCCAAATTAGCCACCGTTGTCTGGGGATCTAGCATACCAAAGAATACCCAAGTCCCCCAGGTGATCCCGGGAATTAATGCTCAACCTAGTCAAAACCCAACACCCCCAATGGCCGCGTATTTTGGAAATACTGGGTCCCTGATGGGAACTTTTTTGGGTGCAACCAATGATTTACCTTCACACCCAGAGAAGATTTGTCCCTGGTATGAGCACTTAGGATTGCGAACCATAGAAGAGCATCTATAGGCATACAAAGATGCCATGAATCGACACCGGATCCAACATCAAGACATTGTGACCTAGATGTTCCCTCTGTCCCTGGGACATAACAAATTGAATTGGTACCTTAACCTTCCCACAAACTCCATCAACAGTTGGCAGGACATGGAGGATGCCTTCCTGGCTACCTTTTGCGTACATGTGGACCCATCATGGTCCCATAGCTAGTTCATTTCTATCATGAAGGAACCAAATGAGCCCCTTGCAACATTCAACCACCGGTTCCAATGCACCTTGAAGCAGTGCACGGGTCCCTTCATCCCATCCACGGATGTGACTATCCAGACCTATCTCAACACAATGGACTCCTTCGTTGCCACTCTCCTCTGGAGAACTACCACCCTAGGTGATCGAGATACTCTGGAAAAAGTTTACAACCTAGCCTTGGAGTTGTCCCATGGTCTTAACAAATCCTCGAGCTGGATTGGGCAGAGCATGCCATTCAACATGATACCTGGCATAACTTCTTACATTAGGGGCTATAACCTGAATTTGGCAATGGGTGCTCCCACGATGGCCATGAATCCCCCGTCACCATCGATAGACCAACAGGCCTGGTACATGTACCCATCTCAAACCTAGACAACATCGGGTCTAGAATCTTTCCCTTGGAACCAGCTATAGAAAATGCAACAACCATAGACACAACCACCTAGAGTTCCTTTCTTCTAATCGTCTGCGACTGGGGGATTTCTTCCCTTGACTCGGGTGAGTGTTGTCACCTTCCTAGGGAACCAACAACAATCGTTACACTGTGACACTAATAATCAATTGACTACCAAGATTGAATCTCTCCGGAGAATGCTGTCCACACTAACTATGGAGATAGGTCAACTGAAGGCAGGGTCCTACGCACCCCATAATTTCAATTCCCAGAGAGGGAATATTTTCTCTGGCCAATGAAACAAAAATTCCAGAGGAAGAAATTTCAATAATGGGCTTCGGCCCAACCAATAGAAATGGAATACCAACGTCAATGCCAGAGGTCCCCCTTCAAACCAAAACACCAATCAGAGTGGTGCTGGACCATCCCATTTCATGTCAGTCACAGACTTCTAGCCCATGACCAACTGGTGTAGATTGCATGACACAAGCTCCCACAATGAGGTAAGCTGTGCCACGCTAGAGAAAGTCATCATGATTTCCCAGCTGGACAGACAACAAGCTTATGATCCTACTCCCCCAAAACATCCTATGCAAGAGCCCACTCATAGTGCATTCACCTGTGAGACTGTCTTCTTGGGAGCAGACAGAGAAGATGAAGAAGAGTCCAAACTATAGGGATTCTTTGATGAGTCAATTCTGGCCTTTGAGGATAATGCCTTTACCAACCCATGGGCTCCCTACAAAACTTGGAGTCAGGCTAGTAAAGGACTAGTTTACATGCCCGCACCTCCCAAGGACACTCCTCCTTGGGATAATATGATCGATCGATCTGTCCCTCCAAAATTCTCTAGCTCTAACCAAACAAAGGATCCGGCTGAGGGAAGCCACCAATTCTCTGGAGGAAGGTTTGACATCATGAAGGTGTTATAACAAACCACCACCTCCATGACCTTGATGGAGGTTTTTCTAAACTGTCCCGAGTAGAAGAAGTCTCTTCTGAAGCTCTTGGGAAACTCGGAAGCCGTCAGTCACCCCCCAAGACTGTCTCTTTTGAAGACACCAACATGGCTATCTTCTGGGGAAATACTGAAGATCCATCCTTCCTGCTAGGCCTAAACATACAAGGGAAAAACATACACAACTGCCTAGTAGATTTTGGGGCTTCAGACAACATCATGCCTTTATCCATATGCTAGAAGCTTGGATTCTGACCCACCCCATCTAACGGTGCAGTGATCCAACTAGATAAGACTGTTGTAAAAATGGTAGGTAAATTGAAGAATGTTCAGATTCAACTTATCCAGGACCCCAGGATAGCCAACATAATTGATATCTAAGTGGTGGACATCCTAGATACTTACAAGATGTTTATAAGTTAGAATTGGTCTAAATCCCTGAATGGACACTTTTCGACAGACTTCTCCCACTTATGGCTCCCATGGGAAGGAGAATCTAACAAGATCTAGGTTGAAAGTGAGCCCTGGATGAAACAAGCCCTCACCGAAGTCGAGAGGGTGAATGAGGCCTTATTCTATGAGACTTCTCCTGGGGTGTACCAACCCCTTGAGATCCTAACATTTGATTTCACCCCCGGGGAGGATCCCATAGTTCTGTAGAGAACCTAGGACCTAGAAGAAAAATTAAGGGTTGAGGTTAACTCTCTGGGTGCTGCAGTGACCCCTGCCACACTCTTGTCAGAAACTTAGTGCTAGGTGCATTACCATAAACATTCAGAGCTAGAGTGTGAGCCTTGTCTTGCCACTGCCACCGGGCACATTGATGCCCTCCAGAGAAAACAACACACTGCTGGTTCCCTAGGACTTAGTACTTTTGCTAACGACACATCTTTGGCACTGTTTGTCTGGGAATCCCAACCAGAAGTCCCTCTAGAGGTAAACCTCACCCATGTACCATCAGCACCAGAGGAAACTCTTCCCAACCCTCCCAAAAATAATCCAAAGAACGCTTCGTCTTCCCAGCCGCAGACAAAAAATGATGACTTGTGGACCCTTAAGTTCGATGGGTCCTGATCTAAACAAGGTTGTGGGGCCAGAGTGGAATTAATCAACCTATGGGGGAAATCCTTTCTCACGTCCTACAGGCTACAGTTCAACTACATGAATTATATCACAGAGTACAAGGATTTGGTCCTTGGACTCCTATTTGCATTGAGGAAAGGAATCACTCACCTTTGGGCCCTGGGTGATTTAGAGTTGATTGTTAAATAAGTTAGGAGTCACTACACTTGCCATGATAAGAGGTTGGCTACATACTGCAACCGGGCATGGAGCCTTATTGAATATTTTGATACTTTCAACATTGACCTTATTCCCTGGAGATGAAACTATGTCCCGAATGCCATTGTTATTTCTGCCAGCACACTTGAGCCAATGGCTGGCTCACGACTTTGGAGATTTTCTATTGAGATGATCCCCACCCCATCCATTCTAGACAATTTCACCCATTTTTAGGTCTTCTAGGATGACCAACATATCCTGAACTTCATGGCCAATGTTGGTGTTTTTGAAGACCAGATAGTGGAAGAAAGAGATCATGATGATACTAGACAGGGTGACGAAGATGATGGGATCATGGACCTACCAACCAATACCATCCCAAAGGGGATGGTCACACTTGAATGAATCTTCAACTCAGACCCTCGGGGCTGGGAAAAGATATCATCCTCCTATAAGGGAGGAGAATTTGAGAAAGTGAACATCAGCTAGTCCGGTGAAGAGAAAATGATAGACATCGACACCTCCTTCTCCCCCAAGGAGAAGGAGAAGATTCTCATGGTTCTCTGAGAATACATAGATGTGATCACATGGGGTATGAGGATCTAAAGAAATATGACACATCCATCACGACTCATACTATCCCACTCAAATATGATGCTAAGCCTTTTCGGTAGAAGCAATGATCGGTCAACCCACTAATCAAGCCCCTGATTTATAAAGGAGGTCCAAAAACTAATGTCATCCAGGATAATCTTACCAATCCGGCATACTACGTGGGTTGCCAACCTAGTCCCTATGAGGAAGAAAAGTGGAAAGATCCGCCTTTGCGTGGATTTTCAAAATTTGAACAAGGCCTCCAAGAAAGACAATCACCCTCTCTCTTCATTGGATGAGGTGTTGCAAATCATGAATGGATCCCAAATGATGTCTTTCTTAGATGGGTACTCCAGATATAACCAAGTCATGGTTAATTTTGAGGATAGAGACAAAATGACGTTCACCACCAAGTGGGGAACATTTGCTTATCAGAGAATGCCCTTTGGCTTGATTAATGCAGGGGCTACATTTCAGAAGGCTATGGACATCGTGTTTGAGGGCCTTGTGAACCAGTGTATAATCATATATATGGATGATTTGACCATCTTTTCCTGGGACAGGCATGATCATTTTTCCCACCTCACCCAAATTTGCGAGAGATGTTGCCGGTTTGAAATATCCCTCAACCCTAAGAAATGCATATTTGGGGTCACTGAAGGGAAGTTTCTTGAGCATATTGTCTCTGAGAAGGGTATATCCATTGACCCTAAGAGAGTTGAAGCACTGCTAAACCTGCAAATTCCTGATAGCAAGAAGGAAATGAGGTCTTTCTTTGGAAAGATCAATTTTGTCTGGTGGTTCATCACCCGGTTCACCGAGATCGTAAAACCACTCAATGAAATGATGAAGAAAGATACCAAAATTGAGTGGGGTTCTGAAGCAAAGTGGGAATTCACCCAGATTAAGTAGATGATAATGGAGGCACCAGTTCTGGCTAGCTTAGTCTATTCCCTCCCCTTCTATATCTACTCCTTTGCTTCACCGTATTCTGCCATGGCAGTATTGACCCAAAAGGTTGAAGGGGAAGAATGATCAATAGCTTTTATGAGCTCCCCCTTCAAAAATGCCAAAGTTTGATATTCATCATTGGAAAAGAAGGCCTTTGCTCTTGTTCAAGCCGTGAATAAATTCTAGCATTACATTCTCTGGAGCAAGGTGGATGCTATCATCCCGGACCAGGCAGTGAAATCTCTGCTAATGTAGAGTGAATTGGGTGAGAGATGGGAGAAATGGATGGCCATCCTCCAGGAATATGACTTACAAATGCAACCCATGAAGATAGTCTGAGGCCAGGGACTATGTAGAGCGATGGCAGAAGAGACTCCACACATCGAATGTCAGACATATACAGTGGAGTCCATCACTCGAGATCCATGGTACATAGCCTTGGTGTACCTATTGTTGAATAATAGGTGCCCGAAGGGATTGCCCCCAAAAAAACACCGTGCGCTGCGGTTGAAAAGTGCACACTTCATGATAAAAAACTCTACACTTTTTCGCAGGAACCATGAGGGAGTGTACCTCCAATGCATCGATAGGGTTCAAGTTGCAAAAATAATCAAAGAATTCTACATGCAGTTTGGAACTGGGCATGGCTCAGCTGATGCCACTACCCATCAAATCCTTCAGGCCAAATACTATTGGCCCTGTATCTTCAAAGATGTCTACACTCATGTCTGGAAGTGCCATACTTGCCAAACCGTGACACATCATGAGCGAAACCTGGCCATGCCTTTGCAGCCAATTTTTGAAGCTAGACCCTTTGCCCAATGGGAATTTGACTTTATCAGGGAAATCAACCCCAACTCATCTACCAATCACCAGTACATCTTGACTGCTACTGATTATTGCACCCGGTGGTTTGAAGCGATACCTTGCAAAAATAATAAGGCAGACATAGTTATAAAATTCCTGGAAGAAAATATCATCACAAGATTTGGAATGCCCTCGCTATAGTGTGTGAAAATAGTTTGGCATTTTCTTTAGCATAATTACTAGAATGGACCTATGATTGGAAGATCACTATGAAGTTCTCCAGCAACTATTACCCCTAGGGGAATGGTGTTGCTGAATCAACTAACAAAAATTTGCTTGAAGTGATCAAACATTTGTTAGAACAAAATCCTCGGGACTGGCACCAAAAGATGAGATTCACCCTCTGGGTGGATCACATTTGAATTAAGGCCGCCTTGGGGAAATCCCCATTCCATCTTGTTTATGGCCAAAACCCAGTGTTCCCCATTAACTTACAGATCCTGATTTTATAGTTCATGCAAGAATTTGACAACTGGGACAACATCGTGGAGGTTCGGCTCCTAAATATGGTGCAAATGGAAGAACAAAGAGACGTGGCCCTTGAAAATTTTGTGCATCATCAAGTAGTGGTAAAATGGTGGTTTGAATGAAGATCCTAGTATAAGGCCTTTCAGATTTCAGACTTGGTCCTCCTGTGGGATAAAGCCTAGGAAAAGAAAGGAAAATACACCAAATTCTAACGGCTCTGGCTTAGACCATTTTTGATCTCAGAGATCTGTGGGGAAAATACCTATCACCTTAGTACCATGACCAAGGAACCCATCCCATTTCCCATCAATGGACAGTTCCTTAAGCATTATTTTGAGTGAGGTAGGTTTGTCTGGAGTTGTACCATATGTAAATGTTTCTTCTTGTAAATATTTCATTCCCGGTGCCCCGTTTGGGGTGCCTTGTCTTGTAAATAGTTTTTCTGGTGGTCCTCTGGGACCACCCCCTTTTATTTTTTGCTGTGCTTTTGGATTTGTTCTTTCTTCTTCAGGTTTCCAGTGTTTTTCTCCCCTTTTGCAGGCTGGTATGCTTCACATAACATCTAGTCTCTAGGATGGCACCTTCTGCATTTATGTGGAATTCAAAATCTATTGTTAGCATGGTGGAATTGGTCCGGTCTCCAGAGTTATCGTGAAAGATTTGCAATGGGATATGAGTAATCTTCATCAGATTTATCCCTAGAAGTCTGGTAATTAGTTAAATCAGGATTAAAAGGAAAAAGTATTCGGACACACAAAGGGTAGATCGGTTGCACTGGTTTGTTGGCCCAAGTCTGAACTTTTAAAATTCTTTCCAGGTCTGGAGTTTTTTTCTTCCCCATTCAGCAAATTGAGATGGATGGAAGGGTGAAATAAGTATCGCCATTGAATAAATCTAAGCTTGAGCTTAATGGTGAAAGAAGTACTGCCCTCTCATCCAGAAAATAATAAAACAAAAAGAAAAGAAAAGATGGGATGAAAACTCTGGTATCTAGGAGAAACGAGTAAAATCGATGACTTTGGATTGATATATTTAGTGCCTCTTCTTTACTTCTCCCAGAGGTCATCGGCTTGATTCTCTTTCAAAGCACACACTTCACAACTGACAAAATACCAAGGATTGAATCATGTATGAGCCAGATTTTCTCAAACACCTCACGCTTGGCGAGCAGGATACTCTGAGTAACGATTGGTTTCGATTTTTCTAACTAGAGATTTTGTGGTTCTCGAATGAACTAAGGCATTCTTCCTAGATAGTCACCATTTTTTATGCCCTGCATACCCATCCCTACATTTTGTGTGCAAAATGTTGGGTCCCCTTTTTTGCTTTGGCTCTTGCCTTGTTTTCCTTATTTTTTTCTCTTGTTCCTACTCCAATTTTTCCCTCCCATGGGGTTTGTTTTCTCTTTCTTTTTGTATTTCATGTCTCCGGGACCCGGTCCCAGAGTTGGTCATTTCTTTTCCAAACAGATTCTAGACTCTGGGATTCTCCACCACGATGTCTCCTTCTCATAATGAGGTATGGTCACACGGAATCCCTAGGCCTAGAGTCTGGAGGTTTGCTTGTTCTAAAGTCCCTGGGGAGGGGGGTAAATTGCTTTTTACCTTGGTATAAAAAAAATCACATGTCAATTTTATAGTTATCACGATCAAAACACTTGTTCTCAGAGTGATCCTTAAGACATTAAACGATGATTAAACTACGATTACCATGTGCTTAGTGTGTTGTTATCCAGCTGCTTTGCGGTGCTTGTTCGTGGTCATTTGAAGGTAGGGCTTGTTACAGGAGTGCTTCTGGTGTGCTCTTCATCCCACTCTTCTATGGATTTCTAGGTAGGTTCTCTGGTTCTTTTCCGTTTCCACGTTTTTCTTGTTGTTTCTATTTTTTGTTCTTTGGTTCTATTTTTGTTTTGCTTCGTTTCACTTTTGTCCTACTGGTTCTGTTTGTTTTTGGTCTGCCTCCCATTGGTGGGTTGGCATTTATAGAGGGTTGTCCACCCTCTGTGTGATCGTAGATTAATGTAAATAATGTATAGTGCCTTGGGATAGTTCGTGTGTCCCTCTAAATATTTGTAAATGATGTATATTTTGTGTATATCTATTTTAGCCCTTGGCCCTCTACATTTTTATGCATGTATATATTCTATATATCATTCCGAGCTTGTGAGTTCCTTGCACTCTATCCTACATTTTCACCCCATGAGACCGAGCTCATTGAGATGGAGTCACCATGGTTCAAACTTGACACCTTGCTGGTTTGAGCCATGGAGGCTTTCTCTCTCCTCTCTCATTGCATTGATGGCGGGATTAATTTCCCATGAGTGAGCATTCAAATACGTCATATCTAGCATTCATTTTTCCCCGTGTCGGCCCACTTGTCCTAATTAATGCTTTCAATGCATTTACGGTGCCTGCCATGTGATCATGTACCAACCCACGTCAGCCAAATTAGGTTTCCCATCAATCACATCGGCATGACAATGACCATTTTGTCTAGACTCTGGGCCTCTGCTGCCCCATATCCTATATTTCCTCTTGTTAGTAGATCCAGACACCCCGAGATTTAACTCATGATTATTTCAAGTATTCCAAGATTATTTTGATGAATGTAATATTTGTTGGACAGGTACAACAGGGTGGCAATGTTCCAAAACTTTAGTGATATTTATGTATGTATCATGTTCTAATAGTTTTCCAGTCTTGGAGGTTGTGGATAGATTGATCGAAGATGTTTGACATTATTTCCCCTCTTGATAGTCCAGAACTACCTACCACTTCCACCCGGGCAGCTACGAAGTCCAAAATGGAGAGAATGTTAGCAAAGCTGCCTTTAACCTCCAAATATCCAAAGGAGAGAACTATTGTGGGGTCCAAGGTGGACTCCAAAGTCCAAGAAATAACATATATGGACCCCAGAACTTGGGCTGAATTGCAAGGTCTGATCCAGGCCATTTACAGGTTAAAGGTCGAAGGAGACAAAATGGCCACTTGCTTGGCCGCCTCCGGCATCATAAAGGCTGCAAACTTCCCATGTTCGGTGCAGTTGCCAGAATTAATAAAGAAGTTGGCAATACTATATAATTCACCTACTTGCATATCTCTGCTTCCAGATCCCTGACCACTACAATACCCCGCCACAATCATCACCTTGGACACTCCAAATTTCACTTCAACAGTCAGTGGCTGAAGTCTCCAAAGCGAGACCACAAAATAATGAAGTTGGAAATTCCCCATGGGGATTTCAAAGAGCCCATCTAGGTGGGTATAATATTTCTATGCAGGATCTTCAGATGGCCCCATGCCTAGGAATTCTTGGCGTGGATATACTATTTTCTATACTGCATCACAACTCACAACCAGACCTTCAACTGGGCAGCTATTATAGCTAATCACATAGATACACAAATAAAGATGGTTGTCCAGAATTCCCAATTTTACATGACATCCTATATGCTGTAGGTGTTAGCAAAACAAAGGCCATCTTTTCCAAGTTTGGGAACAATTGGGGAACTCAAGAATGGGCCAAGGTAGGTCACACCATGAAATAATTATCCCCAGCTACAGTGGGAGCTCAGTTTCCTGAACTTCTACCAAGTAAATGACACGTTCATTTATCACAATATCTTAACCCTTACCCAATATTTTGGGTACAGACTATCACAAGAGGTGATGACTCTAGTTAGCACCTATGGTTTCATCCAATTCCAACACCATACCTACATTAGGGTGACAGGATTCAACGGGAAGCCCTATATTCTTCCCTGGTATTGTGGGGACAAAATTATTCATTTAGAGTTTTGCAGGAAGATCCTGGATCTACATGCCCTCTTCATAGTTAAAAAGGTTACCAATGTTCCATTCCCTATCCATTGTGGGGATTATACATGTAGCCTCACCATGGAAAAATAGGTAGAGAACGAATTGAAAATCCTGGGGCTAGTGTAATTCCACCAAGCCTGAAAAAATTATGATCCTCTCAACAAGATTGACACAACACTTCCCCAGGCATCCCCACCCCATGAAGAAGACATTGAATATTTTTGGGAGGACTTCTAGGACAATTTTGATTTGCAGGCTCAACATCACACAAGGATGAGAAAAGGGCTCATGAAAACACTCGACCTTTGGACTTTTCCGAAGGGTTTCAAAGATGACAGGCCGCTGGAAGATCCAACATATAAAGAACATGGACTGAACAAACTAGATCTCCCTCCGGTGGATTGGGTCACCCCGGAGGATCTAACAATTGAAGGGGTATGCCCCCCCATTATAGAGGTGAGTCACCAGTACTTTGCCCGTGTGTGTCCCAAAAGCACCTGTAAGAAATCAATAGTCAAGAAGACCATTCCCTCTTCAGCCGACGTTGGACCTTCTTCATCTTCTGCGGCCACTGAAGCAAGCACGAGTAGAGGGAAAGAGAAAGAGGGTGCCCCGATTCCCAAGGCACCTCCCTAGATCCCCAACCTTCTGATGGCCCAACTACATCAACAAATGGAGTTGGCAAAGATGACCAGCCAACAACTAAGCATGTAGGTATCCGTTGGTCTCCCTATAACTCCAATGACATCTACTTTCCTGGCGGGATCCCCGTCGTTGGCTGTGATGATGAGCAGATAGAATTTCACTGAGGTAGAGTCTACTAGCATTTTGGATACTGGGGCTTCACTTATAAGAAGGAAGAAAACAATGGTGACCCCCACACCAAGTGCAGCCACCAGTACCAGTATGCTAGAAATTCCCCCAGTAGATGTAAGTTCAGACTCTCCCAAACTAGAAGATATTTTAGACTCCTCACCCTTGCATGACGATTTTGACGACACTTTCTTGGCAGAAGAGCTCCTGGAGATTCAGTAGGGTATTGGTCGTGCTGTAGAGGATATTGCAGCTTAGGACAAAGAAGAAGTCCCAGTGGAAAAGGATACATCAAAGCAAGAGGCTCAAGAATAAGTACAAACAAATCCTAAGTAGGAGAGGATACCGGTCTAGGAGACCGAGGATACACCAAGGCAACACATAGATGAGCAGTCGATGATTGGGGAACCCGAACCTACGGGATCAACTGTACCCTCAATCATCATGCTTCAAATGCCTTTGGTAACTCTGGGTGACCAAGTGCCCTGGAGCACTTTCAGTGAGGTAGTAACGGAGGCCGCCTTATTGAACTTCTGCTAGAGGCCTCACCCATCTCTAGATAATGTTCTGGTGGAGGAGAACGCTATGATAGATGAGGCCAATGAGGCCCAGGAGCAACACCAGCAAAGGGACCAAGAAGTCCCAAATAAGGAAAATGAAGAAACAACTGACATTGGGAGGGATGAAGTCCCTTAAAGTATAGATGAGATTGAGACCAGTGAAAAGGCTCTGGGTAGCACAACAGAAGATGCCAGTATGGAGGAAAATGTCGAAGGTTTCGAAGAACAGGAAACATGAAAGGAATAAGAATAGGAGGAACTAGAATGGGAGGTGGATAAAGAGCCCAAACATAACGTACACTCCAGGAATGTGCCACCAAATTCTGAAAGGAATCCTAATGAACAGGTCTTAGTAGCAAAGCAACCCTAGCCACCCCAATGGCTGGTGAAATCCAAGAAGAGGAAAGCCCCGACAGCGGCCATAAGCGCTCCACTCTCGTTGGCCCAAATGATGGCCAAGAATAAAGAGGCTAAGAAGCCCAAGAAAGCGTAGATAGTCCATACTCTTTGGACTGGTCCCATCGGTATTATAGTTGCGACCATCACAACACCCCCTATTGGTGCAGATGAAGCGGCCATAAGGCCCGAAGACTACAACATAATAGAAGTGGCATTGGGGAAGAGGGACAAGCAAGGTGAATTGGACTTGCTGAAAGAAGCCACCAAGGCAATAGAGGCTAGGTACATAAAGTAGGGCCAGAAGATGAAGGAGGAAAGAGAAACAAATGCCAATCTCCTGGCACTTCTATCAGAACTGACACAACCCTTGTGATAGGTCCACCACGGAACCCCTTCTACTAGATTTTTGCTTGCACAGGGCGATGTGGATTCTTTGTGGATTATGAAAAAGAAATCACAAGCTGTAGACGGATGGTCCACTGAGAAAGTTACCGCTATGAGACAATTTATGGCGGCATCCCTCCCAAACCTCTACTGGGCCAGTTCTCTTCTCAACCAGGCAAAAGGCTCCGCTATTATATGGGAGCAAGATCTAGCCAATTATGAAAAATGGAAGGCTGGGCTAGAAGAGATCCGTAACATAGGTGAAGAAGTCACCACAGAATCCAAAATTTTGGGAGACAAATCCTACGATTCCCTCCAGGCCCAGTACTCCAGACTTGTCCTCAAGATTGAGCTGTGCAAGGAATTGGTTAAGGCCTTGAAAGAAAAGGTGACAACAACCCAATATCCCTTGGGCTTATTTGACACATTCGTGGCTAGGGTATCACAAGGCAATCCCTTCACCACCGGGACATGTACTTTAGAGGATTATGTCCTTAGCAAGTTTGATGAGTGAATGGAGTCCCTGTATCCACTAGCCAGAGATTTTAACCAGGGCAGACTATCTAGATTGTCTAAGCTGATGATCCGATTACACGATGGCATCAAGATGGTGGATGAATTTTGGAATGGTGCCAGAGAAGTTGAGGAAGCAGTGGAGGCTGTTCACAGCTGGTGGGACAACATCAAAGATGGATATGAAGAAAGCATAGGGAAAGTATTGGAAGCTTGGGAAAAATCATGAAGAATAATAAAATTCTCTGGATTCTGTAGAATCCCGCCAACCCCATATTGGTCATATTCATTCATTCTTTCAGAATGCAAGTTCCCAGATCCCAAAATTCTGGATCCCATATTTTTATATTCTTTAAGTGACCCATGTCACAATTCCCAAGGCTGACCGATCACTTTCAAGATAGTTGTTCAGGTTTAGAATTGTCACCCTAACTCAGGCATTAGGGCTATATGACAATTCCATCCTAACAATGGAAACCTCTCCTAGCTATGGGTAGACTATGAATGAAGAGGAATCTCTGGATTCTAGGCCGGTTCCTATAAAATATGGTATATCACTCTCCTGATTTGTAATTTTGTATTATGGAAAAGGGAGAAAGTTTTAAAATTGAACGGGAAATGGGGCGATACACCAAGATTGAATTTAGATTTCTGATGAAAAGACAAAAATAGTAACTCCAACTCACATATCAAAAGCTTGACCCTTCAAATCTCTAATCAACATATAAGCTAACAGACCTTACTACTAGGGTTAAACCACAAATAGCTCAGGTAGTTCACAAACATACATTTTACATACAAGGTTTTAAATAACTGATCACCTTAAGAAGGAGTTTAGAAACACTCACTTCTCTTGGATAACAATGAAAATAACACTTGCAAAGAAAGATGAAATAGGATTATAGAATCAAAACTCCACATGTATGAGCCAAAATAACTGCTTTATTCTTCACCAAAATCTGACAGAATGTGATTACAAACAAGAATCTAAGGCATCAAGGAACAATGAGTTCACTTTTAACCTTTTTTCCAATGTCTGCAACTCAAAGGATACAAAGATGAAAGAAACACAACTATAGGAATAGTAGAAATTCACTAAGCTAATTCTCCACAAAATTTGACCCCCCTCAAAATATGCAGATTCTCCCTCTAAATAGCCAACATGGCTTATTTCAAATCAGGCTTCCCTCCAAAATTATCTTACGATAAGCAAGACACTAGACTCATAATTAAATCCCCCAAAACTAGCCCTAATAATAGCACCCCTAAAGGCTATCAATGGGATACATCTCTTTGTTAAGTTCATCAACCTAATTTGAATATACAATATAAAAACCCCACTTAGAAAATCGAGAGGGACATAACCCTAACCACTACTCGGCATCATCACCATACATAAACTCTATTGCCACCACACCCAAGCATTGGAAGTAACTACAGTTTGTCTTGAATTTGATGTCAATATGACCATCTTTAAAGAAAAGATAGTTGCAGATGTTGTAGCACTTAAAAGTACCAATGTGGCTCTATAAAAGGGATGTCGATGCACTGGCACTGACATAACTTTTACTTCATCTGTCAGCGGACTTCAGTTTTGATTAAAACATATTGCATTTGTTCATTGATTCACTTTGCATCTTAGGGTTTTCTCTTGTAATGCCGCTATGTTGGTCTCAAAACCATGCTCATCTACAATGAAATCTACCATGTTTAGTGGGAAAGAACTTCTGTTACGAGCTTTTAGTTGGAAGGAAAAGATGTAGTTTTGTTTGCCATAACACATGGCATCTTTTTCTCTAAACCTCACTTCAAAGGCCGCAACTTTTGATCTGTTGTTTGCTTGAACACGGGCCCCAACTGTAAGTTTACTTTGCACTTGTTTAATTTTGAGATGTTTTGCTGATATTATGCCATAATACATGGCATTGAATAATGATTTTCAACTTAGTTGTTTTACCTCCACCGCGGGTTTTGAACTTGCAGTGTACAATGAAGACTCGGGCTCTTTATTTGTAACTTCCACCACTGCATTTTGAAAGTTATCACCACTGCCATCTTGGAGTGGTCTTCAACTGTGATTGAGATCTCGACCCATGAATCTCAGCTATGAACTAGGGACATCTCAGTCATAGTTTCAGACTTATCCCCAGTTTTTAGCGCGACCATAAAGCACCACCACTGCTGTCCTTCCTTTAGACCCACGAGTAACAGACCAATTTATGAATTTTTTCATGTGACCACCATGTGGGTTTTATGGAAACCGTTACTCCTTCAACATTTAGAAAAAATGAAGCTTATGACTGAAAGATGGAGCAGATACATTTTTTTTTTTTATAGCTTTATGACATCTTTCAGTCATAAGCTTCACATTCTTTTGTGTGAGTTGCTACAGACACAAATGTGAACATGAAGACACATCTCTTCGCATAAATAGATAAGTTGACTCCTTCTGTTGTTTGTTCATTCTCTGCTTTTGCAATGATCTTCACTTGCTTAATGTATCTTAGTGCATTCTGTTTGGTGTCGACCATGTAGCTTTAAATCTTTATCCAACTGCTGAACTATCATTTGTTTGTTATCCATGAACCTTGGCTCTGATCAATGTCGAAGCTCACTTTCTTAGTGCTTTTGATGTATGTCAGTCCTTTGTTTGATGCTCAACTATAGTTAAAATCCACATACAACTTTTGAACTATCCTTTTTTCACTATCAAGTCCATAAACTTTTGCTCTACTCAATGTCGAAGCTCATTATCTGATGTCGACTGTTTCAACTTGCATTACTTTAAAACCACTACACAGCTCTGCACTTGGAATTGTCAATTTGATGCTTGTCTCCATTTTAAAGTGAACCACGTGATTTACACTATTTGAATGTTTTAATAAAACATCATTACTGCTATCTTCAAATACCAGTAATTAATAAGCACAATATATGCTTCTCTGTTTAATGACATTCCATTGTTTGTAAAAGAAACATACATAAGATTTTTAATTGTAACGTTATGTTGAAAAAACACTATGAATTTACAATCTTGATGATAGTACCGAGCATCTCTATTAGCTTTTAACATGATCTGTTGAATATGCCACTGTTGCTTTAAAGTAAAAATACACTATTTTTTTTTCTCTTGAAGTACATTTAGAAAATAACAAACCCATGGGGTTCGAGTACAGGCTCGTGACCTCCATGGACTTTATTTAAACCCATTCTGCATATTCAGTTTTATCAATGTTACATGCTCTCTTGTAATACCTTTCCATTATGTCTATCTTCTGTATGTGCACACCCATGCTGATCTGAGACTATTAATTCTGTCCAAACTTGCAGTTTTTTACATTTTTGCTCAGTTTATGCATAATATTTATGTATGAGATTTCCAACTTTGATCTTCGAAGTGAACTTTAACAAAATGTATAGCAGTCAGATATATGTAAAAAAACACTTACTGTAACAACACTCTCACACTTCCCATTAATTGCACAAAAATAGTGAATCTTCAAAGTCTTTCAATTATGTAATTCATTAGCTTTCTTTGTTCATGTCCTTCCCGTAGCATCTTTGTTTTCTTTAAGTGTCTGCATTTCATCTTTCTTATGTACCTGATCAAAAACCTTCTGAGATATCAACCACCCTTTTGCATATAATGCCTTATATGAAGTTTGAGCATGGGCTCGTGACATTCATTGCATCATTTTCTTTTGTTTCCTGCATTCAGTTATAGATACCTGTCTATTTGCACGCAAAATAACACTCAATTTATTAGGTCATCAAATCATATGCACCAGTCAATGTTTGTGAGTGAATATAAGATAAAATCCACTCATGAATATTGGTTGGTTTGTGTAATTTGGTGAACTCATAGGTTGATCTAATCATGAAAAAGGTTTCTCAGATGGTAATACTAAGTCCCTTTCATTCAGATATGTGATTATATAGAAAAGAACAACATGTATCAAAGTGGTCATACATAGAAAAAGGTTTCATGTTTAGAACAAGTACCTTTAATACTATTCTTCAGATATTATGGATGAATGTTTTTCTCATTGCATTGATTTCATCAGATTAATATGCAGTTTTTAGAAAGATTGATTGTGTTGTTTATGTTCCATGTATTGCTTAGATCCAACTGGAT
The DNA here is from genome assembly GCA_018584345.1 of Thuja plicata. Taxonomy (NCBI): domain Eukaryota; kingdom Viridiplantae; phylum Streptophyta; class Pinopsida; order Cupressales; family Cupressaceae; genus Thuja; species Thuja plicata. The sequence goes on from MU225930.1 coordinate 299,165, forward strand.
CTAACATTTTTCTCACCATGTTGCAGGTAAACCCTAAGAAGACCTATATGCAGATGAAGATGGACTATGAAGACCTAGGAATTGATATGCAACCAACCATGAAGACCTAACATGCAAGCATTAAAAACCAACCAACAGGCAATGCATGGGACCTCTACTCCATACTTTCAATTATGCCTTTAATTATGCAATGTACTATTGTTGACATGAAAAAGAAAGATGAAATAACATTTATATAATACATTAAGCTTGAATGCACAATGTAATTGATCAGAATTGTAATTTAGAAATTCTGAATGTGATCAATTTTTAGAGTACAAAAATGACATTTTCTGAAAATGAATGTAATTATGAAATGTTGATTAATAATACATGAAGGATAATATTAATGGGACCTCTAAAATGCAATCTCTTCCTATTTATGATAATTTGATGCATGCTGAAAATTAGGATAACAATTTTGGCGACTTCTACTGGATGTCTGCTTGCTAGACACAAACCTAGACCTCTATCCTTGGGCAATGAAGTTAGGAAACCTGAAACCATGAATGCAATCATTATTGTAATGAAAATGCAGCTAAGCTAGACCTAATGCAGCCTAAATACCTAAGCAACCTAGAGACCTATGTGCTTGGACAACACTTATTGAAAATGACACTTAGACTAAAACCTAATCCTCAAAGCAAAGCTTGAGGTGTATTCCATTAACTGGAATTTGCAGAACTTCTCCATCAATTGTGGACAACTGATAAGCATTGTTTTGCTTGCAGGTTGTAATAACAAAAGGGCCTACCCAAAATTTGTCAAATTTATCCTGTTGCCCTGGCCTGCTCTTTAGCACATCCCACTTGAGTACTAAATATCCCTCTTTAAATTCTCTGAACTTAGCTTTCTTGTCAAAAGATCTCTTAGTTTGTGCTTGCTTAAGTTCCATTGTAACTAATGCTTTTCTCCTTTCTTCTTCAAGCTGTAATAGATTGGCATACCTTAGTTTAAGGGGATCTTCTTCTCCAAACAATAACATCTGATCAACTAGTTGCAAGGCTGGAAATTCAGTGGAAACTGGCAATCTGGCCTCTTTACCATAAACTAGGATATATGGGGAATTCCCAATTACCTGTTTAGGTGTAATCCTATCCAGCCACAAGGCTACCTTTAATTTTGAATGCCAATCCCTCTTATTTCCTTGCAAAGTCTTTTTGATGATCCTGATTAGGTTTTTATTGGTAGATTCTGCAAGACCATTACCCTAAGGATAATAATTTGAAGAAGTGTTTAAGTAAATCCCATTCTTTACAGCCCATTATGTAATGGCTAAACCAATATAAGCCAGAACATTATTAGAAATAATTGATTGAGGAACTCCAAACCTGGTTATTATATCATCATAGAATTTTACCACAGCAAGTCCAAAAGCTTCCTTTAGTGCAATAGCCTCGGTCCATCTTGTAAAGTAATCAGTAGCAGTTAAAATCCATTTATGACCTGCACTAGAATTAGGATTAATAGGACCAATAAAGTCCATTCCCCACTTAGCAAATGGCTGATCAACCATAATTGATTTTAATGGTAGTGCTGCCAGCCTTTGTTTTCCTACAAATAGTGCACATTTTTGACATTTTCTAGCCCAAACATGAGCATCCTTAAACAAATCAGGCCAATAATAGCCTGCCATTAGTATTTTCCAAGCTATAGTTTTAGGACTGAAATGTCCTCCACAAGATCCATCATGAAACTTAGATAATATTCTGTTTTGATCTAATGAATCAATACATTTAAGAAACATCCCAGAATAATCCGTTCTATATAGAACACCATCAATAAGAACATAGGGAATAGATTGTAACCTATAGTACCTCCTTTTTTCCTTATCAAGATTATTTTGGCATTTTCCTATTTTCAAGAATCTGGTCATCTCTGACAACCATGTCATAGGATCATTAAACAATACAATATCACTTTGTAAATTTTTAGATTCTTTAGGCGCTACAATCTGTCCTTCTTCTTCTGCCATTTGTGCACAAAGGCCTTTACCTCTAACTAGCTTAGTTACATGAATATGTACATCATACTCCATAACCCTTGTTATCCAACCATATCTTTTCTCATTAACATCCTTGTTCAACAAAAACTCCTTGATGCTAGGATGAGCAACCATTAAGTGCACCCTATTTCTAGCAATTAAATGCTTAAACTTCTTAAAAGCTTTAATAACAACAAGTTCATGTTTTTCAATAAAAGTGTACCTTCTCTCATAATTGTCCATACCTTTTCTGAAAAATGCAATTGGCTGCTCTTTTTTTTATCATTCTTTTTAACCAACATAGCAGAAATTGTGTCAGAACCACCATAAGCATACAAAATGAAGTCTTTAGTGAAATCAGGATTAACAAGAGTAGGGGCTGAAGATAAATCCTGTTTTATCAGTTCAAAATTCCTCTTTACTTCATTAGTCCATCTGAAAGAAACATCCTTTTTAAGCATTGCTGTCAATGGCTTTAATAAATTTGCAATATCAGGGTTAAACCTTCTTACGAAGTTAATTCTCCCAATAAAACTCTGCAATCCTTTCTTATGTTTAGGCAATGAAAGATCAAGAATTGCATGAATTATTTCAGGATCAATTATTGTTCCTTCCTTAGACACTTGGTATCCTAAGAGTTTCCCTTCATGAACTACAAACACAGATTTCTTAGGATTTAAAGATATTCCAAATTCTCTACATCTTTGCAGTATTTGTCTTAAATGATCAATATGCTAATTTGCGACCTTGCTATAAATTGTCACATCATCTAAGTATACTAGAACAAACTTATACATTAGATTCTTGAAATCCATATCTAGTGCTTTCTGAAAAGTAGCTCCAGCATTTGATAACCCAAAGGGCATTCTTCTGTAGGCCATAGTTCCCCATTTAGTTATAAAAGTTGTTTTGAACTGATTAGATTCCTTACCTAAAATTTGATTATAACCAGAGTATCCATCTAAGAGTGAGAATCTCTCAGAACCTGAAACATATTGTAAAATCTATTCCATGGAAGGAAGAGGGTGTCTATCTTTCAGAGATGCCCTATTAAGTTCTCTAAAATCTACAAATAGTCTTATTTCTCCGTTCTTCTTCCTTACTGGTACTAAGTTAGAAATGCAAGATGTGTGCTTAATAGGAAATATAATACCACCATTTAGAAGTTTTCTCAGTTCTTTTAGCATCAATGGCTCTAATTTGGGATTTATAGGCCTTTCCTTTTGTTTAATTGGTCTCGCATTTGGTTCCAATTCTATAGTATGCTGAGTTAATTTAGGATCAAAACCTTTTAGATCAGAGTAATCCCATGCAAAAACATCATTATATTCTCTAAAAAGATCAATAAATAGTTCTTTTTCTTCAGGAGAATTTATTTTACCAACCTTCAATTTCTTATCTCTGAAAATTTCCACTTCTTCATAATGATCTTCTTCAATCAGCAGGCTGGTTTTACCCTTTTTAAACTGGTCATTAGAATTAAAAGCTGATTCCAAGCTTACTAATCACTTTGGCAATTTATTGGTTTTCAATTGAATAATTTGATCTTCCATTTGTTGAATGTTCTTGTTATCTCTTGAAGCTAAAAAACCATCTGTTTCCGTCAAAAAACTTAGGATATGTTCATCAGTATTGAAAACCTGCCAATAAATGTCATTATCCGGAATGGATGGCCTAACAATTATCTTAATATGTGATTGATATGAAATTATTCCTTCATTTTCTATTATTTCAATATGAGCACCAATACCAGCTAGCCTATCAACATGTGTATTTTCCCTTGTAGGAATTGAAATCAGGTTGAAAGCATCAAATCCATCTAGAATATCAGAAACTCTAGATTTATACATCTTAAGCAGATCATTTTTAATAGTATTGATGCCTCTCACCTACTTAATAATAAGCTCGCTGTCTCCAAATTCTCTCAGACATTTGATACCTTTCAATCTTGCCCATTCTAATCCCTGGATTAAACTTTCATATTCAGCCACATTGTTAGAACAAGGAAAAGACAACTTAAATGCAACATAAAACTTATCCCCATTAGTTGAAACCAACATAACCCCTGCACCAACTCCATCCTTATTCTTTGACAGATCAAAAAACAAATCCCAAAGCTGGTTAGATTCATCAGATTTAGATTTTGGGTCTTTAATCAAATTAGGAACTACTAAATCAAATTCTAAAATCATGTAGTTTCCAAAACCAACATCAAACACATCCATCTCTTGGTCATTTCTAGCTACCCATTCATCAAGAACCATATATGGATACTTGTCAGTTTGTGTGTTATAAGATGAAGTCTCATTGATTTCATCTGGATTCATGATCACACAACTTGCATTTATAGGGTTGGGATTATAAGGCTCTATATGGTCTTTGGCCCATGATTCTGACTTTATGGTCACCTTAGTACCATACCTAGTTCTGAAATATAGGTGAGACCAATCTGATGAGAAATATCCATCTATCTTGGCTGTGAAGTCTCTTGATAAACATAAAGAAAAATAAGGTGGTAGATCTATGACAAAGATATCTTGGGAAATTGAGAAATTTGGACAGGAGTGCAAGGTTAGACTTGCATTTTTAACAACCCCAATAGTTTTAACTGAAGAACCATCAAGTTGAACAACTCCTTTCTCAAGAGGTTCATACTTCAAATCCAATATATCAG
>MU225930.1:304271-314542 GCA_018584345.1 Thuja plicata
CATACTATCAACAATGTTGTAAGGAACAAAAAATTGTACCTTCTGAGGAGACTTACTAATACTTTGATCTGGCTGCTTCTGATACTGCATTGTTCTGTTTGCATGAGTAGGGGCTCCCTTTAGGATTTAAACTGGTGGAGTGAGTGATGATTGATTTGTAGCAGCAATCCCAATAGTTGATTTCTCTAATTCCAGGGCTCTCTTCTTGGCTCTGGTATTTGCTGATATGAATGAGTCACCATTTACTCCACAGAACTCCTCCTCTTGCCAATTGAGGAATGCAGTGTCAGGGGCAGATGTATCACAGTGTTGCTGAGCCTCTTCAGTGGGTTGTGAATCTATGATACTCCGAACCATTAAGGCTTGATTGAGCACTCCATTTGTACACTTAGACTGATTGTGTTGTTCATTATAGGGATAAAACCATTCATAATCTCCAACAAGGTTATTCTGGCTAGGAACAATATCCTTAACAACATTGAGAGGTACTGGATTGTATGGCCTATAAGGCCTTTGATTCCAGTTTTGCCTATTTGCATTACTATTTCCTTGATATGGCTGCTTATTGCCTTGATAATCGGGCTGATTAGCCTACTGAGATGAGGAACCAACAAATTGACCTTGAGTATGGGCTATGGGATGGCTTTGCTATCTTTCCAGGTTGACTAATTCATTTCCAAAAGTTTGTAGCAAGCTCTCAATCTTTTGCTGGCTATTTTTTATACTTTCCAATTCACTAGGAGGGACCATAGGCATGATTTCTTCACTTTTGTAAGATGGAAATGGAGCTAATGGTGGAGTAATCAATGGCATATTGGGCTGAATATTTGGAAAGTAAGGCATAGGTGGCCTAGGAGCTATCTTTCTTGCCTGAATGAGACTATTCTCTGCTCTAATTGCAATATCGTAGGCTTGGGGTAAAGAATTTCCTCCCATGGACTGGATCATTACTGAAATATCACTATTCAAGCTTTTGAGAAAGTATAGAAAAGCATATTCGGTAGAGGGTCTTACCATGGCAGGAATCCTATTCCAAGTCTTCTGGAATCTGAGATTAAAATCACTTAACTCTTCCTGAGGAACCCTTTTGATAGTAGTTAATTGCTCCACTAAAGAAAAATTATCAGATTTTTCCTCAAAAAACTTAGAAAGCCTATCTCCAAAAACATCCCAAGTAGCAATATAATTCACTGGAAGATTTCTAAACTAGTCAAGAGCTTTACCTTTAAGTGATGCAGCCAACAGCTTCATAGCCACATCTTCCTCCGTGACATGGTGGACATTGCAGAGGGATGCAATATCTATGATGTGTTCAATAGATGTCACCTGACCTTCACCGGTGAACGATGGCAGACCTTTCAAGGCAGCCAAGGGTATATTGTTGTGATTTGCAATGTGGAGAGGACTACCTTGATCAAAAGGGACAAAAGGCAGATTTCTTGCCATTCCTGCTGGTGGTGGTACTTGTTGCTGAATAGCAGGTACAATAGGAGGTTGAGTATGCTGAACTACCTTCCTTTGTTAAGTCTTCAAATTGTGGAGATTTTCTGTAGTAAAACTCATAGAAGCTCCAAAAATATAATTATTTATAGACAAATCTATCAGGAAGGAACTGAACGAGCCCCTTGCAGCATTCAATCACAGGTTCCAACATGCCTTGAAGTGGTGCACGGGTCCCTTCATCCCATCCATGAATGTGACTATCTAGACCTATCTCAACATGATGGACCCCTTCGTTGCTACTCTCCTCCAGAGAACTACCACCCTGGGCGACCAGGATACTTTGGAAAAAGTTTACAACCTAGCCTTGGAGTTGTCCTACGGTCTTAAAAAATCCCTAGGCGGGATTGGGCAGAGCATTCCATTCAACATGATACCAGGCAGAACTTCTTATGCTGGGGGCTATAACCCCAATCTGGCAATGGATGCTCCCGCAATGGCCACAAATCCCTTTCCACCGCCGATAGACCAGCAGGACTGGTACGTGTACCCATCTCAAACCCAAACAATACCGGGTCTAGAATCTTTCCCCTGGGACCACCCGCAGAAAATGCAACAACCACAGACACAACCACCTAGAGTTCCTTTCTTCCAGTCATTCACAGCTGGGGGATTGACTCCCTTGACTCCGATGAGTGCTTTCGCCTTCCCAGGGAACCAACAGGAACTGTCACACTGTGACACAAATACTTAGTTGACTGCTGAGGTCGAATCTCTACTGTGAATTCTATCCATGATAACTATGGATATGGGTCAACTGAAGGCGGGGTCCTATGCACCCCAGAATTCCAATTCCCAAGGAGGGAATATTTTCTCTGGCCAACGAAACAACAATGTCAGAGGAAGAAATTTCAACAATAGGCCTCGACCCAACTAACAATAATGAAATACCAACGTCAATGCTGGAGGTCCCTCTCTAAACCAAAACACCAATCAGAGTGGTGCTAGACCATCCCATTTCATGCCAGTCATAGACTTCCAGCCCATGGCCAACTATTGTAGATTGCATGACACAGGCTCACATAATCAGGTAAATTGTGCCATGCTGGAGAAAGTCATCACAATTTCCCAGCTGGATAGACAAAAATATTTTGATCTTACTCCCCTAGAACCTCCTATGCAAGAGACCACTCATAGTGCATTCACCTGTGAGACCATCTTCTTTGGAGCAGACAGAGAAGACGAAGAAGAGTCAGAACTACAGGGATTCTTTGATGAGTCAATTCTGGCCTTTAAGGCCAATAACTTCACCAACCCACGGGATCCCTACAACACTCAAAGTCAGGTTGGAAAAGGACCAGTTTATACACCCACACCTTCCAAGGACACTCCTCCCTAGGACAATACAACTGATCAGTCTATCCCTCCAAAAGGTCCTAACTCTAACCAAGCAAAGGATCTGACCGAGGGAAGCCAACAATTTCTGGGAGGAAGGTTTGACATCATGAAGGTGTTAGAACAAACCACCATCTCCATGACCTTGATGGAGGTTTTGTTAAACTATCCTGAGCAGAAGAAGTTTCTTCTAAAGCTCTCTAGAAACTTGAAAGTTGTCAGTCGCCCACCCAAGACTATCTCTTTTGAAGATGCCAACGTGGCTGTCTTCTGGGAAAATACTGAAGATCCTCCCTTCCTGCTAGGTTTGAACATATAAGGAAAAAACATACATAATTTCCTATTAGATTCTAGGGATTTGGGAAACATCATGCCTTTATCCATATGCCAGAAGCTCAGATTCTGAACCACCCCATCTAACAACACAGTGATCCAACTGGATAAGACTGTTGTAAAAATGGTGGGTGAATTGAAGAATTTTCAGATTCAACTTATCCAGGACCCCAGTATAACCATCTTAATTGATATCCAAGTGGTGGACATCCTAGAGACTTACAAGATGTTGCTAAGTCAGAATTGGTCTAAAGCCCTGAACGGATACTTTTCGACCAACTTCTCCCACTTATGGCTCCCATGGGAAGGAGAATCTAACAAGATCCAGGTTGAAAGTGAGCCCCAGATGAAACAAGCCCTCACTGAAGTTAGGAGGGTGAACGAGGTCTTTTTCTCTGAGACTTCCCCCAGGGTGTACCAACCCCTTGAGATCCTAACATTCAATTTCACCCCCGGGGAGGATCCCATAGTTCTACAGAGAACCCAGGACCTAGAAGAAAAATTGAGGGTTGAGGTTAACTTTTTGGGTGCTACAGCGACCCCCACCACACTCTTGTCTGACACTTGGTGCTGGGTGCATTACCAAAAACATTTGGAGCTAGAGTGTGAGCCTTGCCTTGCTGCCGTCACCTGGCACATTGATGCCCTCCAGAGAAAAGAACACACCGTCGATTCCATGGAACTCAGTACTTCTACTGATGGCACCTCTTCAACACCGTTTGTCTAGGAATCCCAACCAGAAGTCCCTCGAGAGGTAAACCTTATCCATGTACCATCAGCACCAGAGGGAACTCTTCCTAGCCCTCCCAAAAATAATCTAAAGACCACTTTGTCTTCCCAGCCCCATACAACAAACGATGACTTGTGGACCCTTAAGTTTGATGGGTCCCGATCTAAACAAGGCTATGGGGCCAGAGTGGAATTGATCAACCCATCGGGAAATCCTTCCTTGCATCCTATAGGCTATAGTTCAACGACATGAACAATGTCATAGAGTACAAGGCTTTGGTCCTTGGACTCCTATTTGCATTGAGGAAATGAATCACTCACCTCTGGGCCCTAGGTGATTCAGAGTTGATTGTTAAACAAGTCCAGAGTCAGTACACTTGCCATGATAAGAGATTGGCTACATATCACAACCAGGCATGGAGCCTTATTGAAGATTTTGATGCTTTTAACATTGACCTTATTCTCTGGAGATGAAACTATGTCCTGGATGCCCTTGCTATTTCTTCCAGCACACTTGAGCCAATGGCTGGCTTGCGACTTCAAAGATTTTCTATTGAGATTATCCCCACCCTGTCCATTCTAGACAATGTCACCCATTTTTAGGTCTTTGAGGATGACCAACATATCCTGGCCTTCATGGACAATGTTGTTGTTTTTGAAGACTAGATAGTGGAAGAAAGAGATAATGATGATACTAGACATGGTGATGAAGATGATTGGATCATGGACCTACCAACCAATACCATCCCGAAGAGGATGGTCGCACTTGAACAAATTTTTGAATTAGACCCTTGGGGTTGGGAAAATATATCATCCTCCTCTAAGGGAAGAAAATTTGAGAAAGTGAACATCAGCTAGCTCGGTGAAGAGAAAATGATACACATCGGCACCTCCTACTCCCCCGAGGAGAAGGAGAAGATTCTCACAGTTCTTCGAGAATACATAGACATGATCGCATGGGGGTATGAGGATTTGAAGACACATGACACATCCATCATGACTCATACTATCTCACTCAAATCTGATGCTAAGCCTTTTCAGCAGAAGCAACGGCCGGTCAACCCACTAATCGAGCCCTTGATTTATCAGGAGGTCCAAAAAATGCTGTCAGCCCAAAAAATCTTTCCAATCTGGCATACTATGTGGGTTTCCAACCTAGTCCTTGTGAGGAAGAAAAGTGGTGAGATCCGCCTTTGTGTGAATTTTTGAAATTTGAACAAGACATCCTAGAAAGATAATCACCCTCTCCCTTCGTTGGATGAGGTGTTGCAAATTGTGAATGGATCCCAAATGATGTCTTTCTTGGATGGGTACTCCGTATATAACCAAGTCATGGTTAAGTTTGAGGATAGAGACAAAATGATGTTTACCACCAAGTGGGGAACATTTTCTTATCAGAGAATGCCCTTTGGCTTGATTAATGCAGGGGCTACATTTCAGAATGCTATGGACATTGCATTTAAGGGCCTTGTGAACCGGTGTATAATCATCTTCATGGATGATTTGACCGTCTTTTCTTGGGACAGGCGTGATCATTTTTCCCATCTCGCTTAGATTTGTGAGAGATGTCGCTAGTTTGAAATATCCCTCAACTCTAAGAAATGCATATTTAGGGCCACTAAAGGGAAGTTGCTTGGGTATATTGTCTCTGAGAAGGGTATATCCATTGACCTTGAGAGGGTTGAAGCACTGCTAAACCTGCAAATGCCCAGTAGTAAGAAGGAAATGAGGTCTTTCTTTAGAAAGATCAATTTTGTCTGGCGGTTCATCACTGGGTTCACCGAGATCGTAAAACCACTCAATGAAATGATGAAGAAAGATACCAAAATTGAGTGGAGTTCTAAACCAAAGTGGGCATTCACCCAGATTAAGTAGATGATAATGGAGGCAATAGTTTTGGCTAGCCCAGTCTATTCCCTCCCCTTCTATATCTACTCCTTTCTTTGCCACATTCTACTGTGGCAGTATTGACCCAAAAGGTCGAAGGGGAAGAATGACCAATAGCTTTCATGAGCTCCCCCTTCAAAAATGCCGATGTTCGGTATTCATCATTGGAAAAGTAGGCCTTTTCTTTTATTCATGTTGTGAAGAAATTCTAGCATTACATTATCCAGAGAAAGGTTCATTCCATCATCCCAGACCAGGTGATGAAATCTCTACTGATGTAGAGTGAATTGGGTGAGAGACGGGGGAAATGGTTGGCCATCCTCCATGAATACTACTTAGAAAAGCAACCCATGAAGATAGTCTGAGGCCAGGGACTATGTAGAGCGATGGTAGAAGAGACTCCCCACATTGAATGTCAGACATATATAGTGGAGTCCATCACTCGAGATCCATGGTACACAGACCTGGTGTACCTATCCGGAGGGATTGTTACAGTTATAATAATTACCTATCAATGTAGAAGTAGTTTTAGGAATACCTTTTTCTTTTCTATTGCAAAAATTTGATGTGTGGTCTGGTTTTCCATAGTGGTTACATGAACACTTCTTTGGTCTTGGATTTGTGTAGCCATTCCTTTGATCAACTCGGTTTAATGATTCTCCATGCTCGGTATACCCTAAACTAGTATTGTTGTTATGTCTTCTTTGTCCATTCATAAATTCATCCATTCTTTTTGTACTGTCTTCAGCTTTCTTGATCATATCATTATGCTGTTGTTGAATCTTCATTTCATGCTTCAGTTTCTCATTTTCTTCTTTTAGTTCACCAATAACTTCTAATTTTCCAGCAAGTTCCATGTTTACTCGATTGGCCTCATGACTCATAAGAACTATTTGATTGGTGTTCTCAATGTCATGTTCAGTAAGTCTCTATATCTCAGATTCTTTCTCTTGTAATTTTTCAGTAATCTTTCTCCTGTCATCAATAGCCAAAGTTCTTTCTTGTTGAGTTTGTCTTGCATTATTCACAACATCAATCATTCTTACCATTTGTTTCTCTTCACCGATCTGCAATACTTTCACTTGTTCAGTAAGATGTTGATTGATTTAATTTAGATCTACAGTGGTTCCTTCAGATGTGTCAGATGTATTACTAGATCCAGATCCAGATGAATCAAATAGGTCAAGTAACTCATATTCATGATAGTTAGTTTCATTGTAGTGAGATTCCGGGACTTTTCTTTCAGCCAATAACTCTTTCATTTTATTTCTTTCCTCTTTGTATTGCTCAAAGAATATCTGTATTTGCAACTTCTGATTCTCAATATTTTTATCAAGCTTATACCTTTCCATTGTAAGATATTTTCTCTCAAGTGATTAAAATTTTCCAAATAAGAGATCTAGCTCTGATACCAATTGTTGGAATAATGGAAGGGTGTGTACCAAGAGGGGAGGGGTGAATCAGTACCCTTAAAACTTTTATCAATTGATCTTTAGTACTCATTACTTGCATAAATGATCATTGTAGCTATACTACTTCATGCATGCAACATCATAGCATAAATGTAAATGCATGTAAACAAACATTGAAATATTCATGAAACTCATTTACACATGACACAAGTATTTGATAATGTAGAAACCCTTGTTAGAAGGTAAAAAATATGGTGGGGATGAAACCCACAAAGCTTCACTATCTGTAGAATGGAAGGTGCCTGTTAGGGCTACAAGTTGTAATCAATTATGATGATCTTACCATGTTAGGAGTAACATGTCAGACTTGTTAATTCTACTCGGTTAAGAGATTTTAGCAACACAATGTATGTGTGCACTAAGTTAAGAGATTTATAAAAAGGCTATTAAGTCCACCTTGTGAAAGGATTTTTTTGTTTGCTACAATTGTTAGAGAGTAAAAAAATATATGACCTGAATGCTGCAATATTACATTACTGATTAGAGATCCATTAAGTACACAAAATTATATCACCTTATTGTGATGGATAATACCTTTGTTTTGCTTGGTAGCCTTGTATGTAGTTCTTGATAAAATGAATTCTTCTTTATCTTTCCTTGTGTGTGAAACTCTCTGTCTGATCCATAGATGTCCTTGGCAGCTACAATCATCATGCTATTGATTGTTTAATACATCTATATATAAAATATTTTGACCTAATTAGGTTTCACATTTTTCTTGAAAAAATCTAAGATCAAAGGTTTACAACTTGACCTTGATCTCCTAGTTTGCATGAATACAATCAGTTAACTAATTAAATCCATCATTTACAATTTTCTTGATTAACAAGAAATGGTTATCCAACCAAGAAAAAAGACATTTTAAAGACTAAAGTTCTTTAGCTGACGTGTAGATAAGATCCGCTTTTCTCGGTGAAATGTTGTCTCTCGGTGTAGACTGGTACTTGGTGATGTTTTTGTAGACTGGTGCTCAGTTCTGTCTTTGTATACTGGTGCTCGGTTGATATACTTATTGATGTTCAAAAATATTTTAATGACCACTGGGCTTGGTGAATGCTGTCGCTCGGTGAATGTTGTCGCTTGGTGATCATGACCGACCAAAACTGTCTACTTGTATACTAATGACAACTTCTGATCCTTTATGGATTATGAAAAAAATTAATGTTAGCACATATATGAATAATATACAATAAGATTAAAATATAAACATGTATGATGATAGTTCCATATGGGCTCATAAGATACTATGATCCACTAATCAAACTTTGACTTCCCTGTTACCCTGTTCTTCACAATCACTATACAAGATCTCTATAAACCACATCAAATCTTGTCTATCCCACTAATCTACTTGTTTTCAACCATAAAAAATCTCTAATATCATTCACCACCCTTAGAAAACCCTAATCCATCCATTATAAAGGTTCACACAAAAATATTTGATCAACCAAGTCAGCTTACCCTAAAATGGTCTAGGAAAATGTAACACGTCTGACTAGTTGGCCAAATCCTCAAATCTATCTTATTTACCTCCAAAAAATCAAATTACATGGATAAATATGTCAAATATACAATTGAATCATCAAATTTAGTGCCAATTACTATTTCCAATGTACACAAAAATATCTAATACCATCTCGACTTGCAACTGTGTTAACTTCTAAGTACCACTTCTTAGATCTTCATAAATCTATCAAAACTCAAAACCATACCTTCAAATTCACTATGTAACATATGTTTATATCCATCATACATACCCTAGATGCATGCTAAAAAAATATTACCTTGGTAGTTCTCACCGAACCTTTCTCTGTATCCTTCCAGTGTACTCTGTTCTTCAATTTGTACTTAGTTGAATCTTCAACTGACGTCTGATATCGACTCCAAAATAATCACAACTATGGATACCATGTCTCTATACCATATAGTTTCCATCAATGACAACATACACTCATAATATGCCTTCTATCTAGTGTCTCTTTCCAACAATGATAAATAAATTATTGCAATGATTATGCTTATATGTGATGAAGTATTTAATTTCTAAGTGTCACTTGTTTTATGTTTACATATTTTATGATATTAAAAATGCAATAATGTAAATATTGAATGTAACTGAGAGGGGAGGGGGGGTGAATCAGTTACCTCAAAAATTTATCTGTTAATCTCTAATCCACCAAACAATACACCTTAGATTATTAAGTCCCTACAAGATGCATGCCATGAAATACTTATAATAACTAACTGTCTGTCGGTTTACCTTGTCTGTCCTTATTCTCCTTGATAACTGATAAGTAGTAAAACTATTTACTAACACTCAGTAAATATGTAGAGTATACCAATCAATTCAGAAATGCATATGTGAAATGTAAAACAATAAAGTAATAAACCATACACACATAACACATGAATTTTAACGTGGAAACCCTGTTAAGGGAAAAACCACTAGGACCGGTGTGTGTGTGTAAATGGGTACCTGTCAGAATCAACACAAACACTCAATAGGTCATTGCATTAGTTCAAATGGTTAGATAAAATTTTCAAAACCACTAATATCGGCCTATCGCCTTGTAACTAGAAAGAGTGTAATGAATAACATATTTAGCCCTCAGAATATGCTATAAATCAGTGACCAATACTATTCTAGCATGAAGGATTTTAGATTAAAAACAAGCTAAAAGATGATAAAGCATGCAATCTAGCTCTAAAAGATGTAATGGGAACAATGTAAAAACATGAAATAATAGATGGAATATGATTCTAGGATTAATCTAGCAGCATAACAATGCATTTTCAATCTAAGGTGAAGGCTTATTTGCTCTCAAAATAGGCTTCTATTTATAGAAGAATGGGAGAGAGAGAGGGGGGATAAGGTTCATTTATGAATGTGGAGACTCATAAATGAATATGTAAGAGCCTTTAATGCCCAAGGCATTAATAAGGCATGGGAGAGACATGGGCTTAAGGTCTTCATATTAATGAAGGCATTAATGAAGGCCTTAAAGAGGGAAGGGA
>MU225930.1:333440-345712 GCA_018584345.1 Thuja plicata
TTAAGGGAAAAACCACTAGGACCGGTACCCCAAATTTTCACTCTTCTGAAGTGAGCCCTGTTAGGAGCCAACCCTGTTAAAGGTTACAAACACACTGTTAAGTGAGACCTTGTTAGAGGATTTTATATATAGATTGTCACTTAGTATCTAGCATCTATTTTGCTACCATCCTTGAATCAGCCTCCTTTTTAGACTGTCAATAGGCTTTATGCAAATCTTGCTACCATCCTTGAATCAACCTTCTTCTCAGGCTGTCAATAGGCTTTATGAAAATTCAATGCTTATTTCATGAATCAACCTTTTTGGCAATCTATTAGGATATACCTCAATTATAGAAGACAGTTAAGTCCTGATTTGTTAATAGGCTTGATGCTTCAATGGTTAAACTGAAACATTATGACCTGTTTCTAATGCAACTTGAATTGCAGATTTTTAGATCTATTTAAGTACCATACGTCTCTGATCAATGTATCAATTTAATTCTTTGTGCTCCACACTTTCTGCTCTGTGATGCTGTGCTTTACTGTTCGTCGGTGTCTGCAAAATTCTTTAGCTCTCCTTCAGCTTGATTGATCAGGACTGTATGAAGTTTATCCTTCACTAGTTTCTCTTCAGCATTGGTGATGTCCAGTTTATGATATTAAAAATGCAATAATGTAAACATTGAATGTGGATTGATTGACATCATGGAAGGTAAAAATTAAAATCTTGATACTCAAAATTAATAAGAAGCGCCTTGAATGGTTGAAATCTACTAAGTGGAGAGTGAAGAGAAGAGTGAACATTTACTTCTCATGAAGTGGAGTATTGAAGAGTGGAGAGAACCTCCTAAGGATGATGTATGTGGGTAACATGTAGAGAATTAGGAGAAGGACTAGGGAATTTTTAGGGGGATAAGAGGAGAAAATGAATTTAGAGGTAAGAGTAGACAAATGAGAGAAATTTTGGAATCATGCACTTTCACATCTTGCCAAATTTGGTATCTGCCATTATTCTTGGACTTTCATTTTTTGATATGAAGATAAAATGTTTTGAAAATATATGGGTAGTTTTGTGTAAATGGTTATGGAATTTTTCTTGGTGTTGGTTCCAAAAGATATATCTTTTCTTTTGGTTTAAAGAGCTTAAGATTTATGGGAGTTTTGTATTTTGACTCTTATATCTAAGGTATATAATGATAATCTACCTTTTGGCTAAGTTCTTAAGCTTTATGATTTTAAAAGGATTTTATTGTGTTATGAGAGAATTGTGAATTTCTATGGCCTCACAACCTTATCTACATGTATTCAAAAATCATTTTGGTCATAAAAATTATGGTAATAGTTGACATCAAAAGAGTGATTTCTTCTTTGGACTAAAACGTGAGTATGTTTGGCGATGAATAGGTGGATTGGAGATGGAATACTCTATTTTTATAATATAATATCTCAACCCATTAAAATAGTTTAATATAAAATTAATCAGAAGTGATCCTTATAAGAATTTTGTGACAATATAATAATTCTTTTGGATTATATCCATTCCACTAATTACTTTCAACTAATTACTTTGTAACAATATATTAATACTATTATTAGAGAACCCTGTGATTGATCACTATGTAATAGAAATGCATATTATTCTATTATAATTTACAATGCCTTTTGGCTTAGGTACTTTTTGCCTGTATTATATCTCTATTATTTCAAAGCTATTTGGCTTAGCCACTATTTAACATTATTTTATCTCTATTGTCTCAAATCCATTTGGCTTAACCACTTTATGTCAATAGTAAATTATTGTTGACTCGTAGTCTTTTAAATTAGGCATTCTTTGATAATAAAATATGATTGAAGATTTTAATACCTTGTTACTTAGACACTCTAAGATAATTTGATGTATTTAGCTTTAGTTATCTACCTGTCAAATCCTTATAGTGTTCGTGGTTAAAAGTTTTATATAAATATCTAAACTTTGTTAGAACATGGCTGTGCATGTTCAATTTCCAAATGATTCATTTGGAAATTGTAAATTCAATGCACGCTTGACTAGTACATTGGTCTTGTGAGTTATTGAAGAGTGCACAATATTGAGTCAGGTTTATCAGTAAATGTGAAACAAAGAGAAACTGAAGTTACTTTGTTAGAACATGGGAAGTGCATGTTCAATTTCCAAATGATTCATTTGGAAATTGTAAATCCAATGCACACTCGACCAGTACATTGGTTTCATGAGTTATTGAAGAGTGTAAAATATTGAGTTAGGTTTATCAAAAAATGTTAAATAGAGAGAAACTAAAGTTATGTTAATTCTTGTTTATGATGTTGACTATTATTATCTTTTAAAAGAAATTGTTTGAATGATTATATATATATATAGTTCAAGTGAATATTCTGTCATTTATGACAGGGAATGTTTGTCATATGAATATTTGTAAAATTTGTGCATTCTAATTCAGAAGATATTGAAGTGGGTTAAAAAAAGAAAATATTCCTTTTGTTTTACTTTTATGATTTTTGTGTAAATCTATGATATTGGGAGATATGAAGTTTATTATATTTTTTTTGAAAAGTTATTAGTTTGAATTAAATTTGTCAATATTCAATTTGAGAAGTAGGTGTATGAACATACAACCATATAAATTAATACGTTATTTTTATTGTTAATTCTTTGGTCAAAGTTATGCAAGATAATTGTTTGCATTGTTGATTCGTTGTATCTAAAGTTCCAAATTATTTAGAAATATCATACCTAAGCAAAGAATATCTAGTGTTGTATGATAGATTATTTTAGCATACAATACTAGTTCTGAGGTGGCATGAAGACCTTGGAATTTACCTATATCTACTATTATCATGAAGGGTAGGACCACTTCTAGTAGGAAGGTGTGTGAGGGACCATTGATTTGTAGTTGGGGGAAAAACACACAGGTTATGATCTCCTTCTTGTAATCAAGATGCCAAAAACTTAGATTATAGAGACACTATTTATGTTTCCATTCAACATTCTATTGTGTTGTAAAATATTGTAATTTCATCACGTTTGTAAATGATGATGTATGTAATTAGAACTAAATATTGTGGAGATGTACATTATTTGAATGTAATCATATTTATATTTGAAAAATATATCTATTAGGATCTTGTTTTTAAATGACAAGTGATGTTGGTTAATGAAATAATGTTACAAAGACACATGAATTTTATGTTAAGATTGAAATCTTCTTATATTTTTTATATTGTAAATATATAAACGTATAAGTTTTATGTTAAATGATTGTTTAATGAACTAGTCAGATTTGTTACAATTGGTGACAAATTACGTAGGAATTTGAGAAGTGTTATTTTTGAATGGACTATAGTGGATGGAGGTGGAAAAAATTGCAAGAAATGATTATTGAATGATGAAAATTGGTTAGAAGATTAAAAAAAAATTACACAAAAAAGTAGAAAATGGTTGATAGTCAAGAAGAAGAGACAATGAGTTGAAGGAAATAATTTAAACTAAATTCCAAAAACCAAGAAAAAAATTTGGGAATTTCAATATGCAAACCATGAAAAAGATTAAAATGTGAGTAATAATATCTACCTTACTCCACCAAATCACCTGATTTGAGTTTGAAGCTGAGTGCACCCTACATCGAGAAATTTCAATTGAGGTCTCTCCACTCCTCTTAATTTTCTCTAGATTGAGTTGATGAATGATACAAAAATGTAGGTTTCCTAGAGAACTAACAACATATTTTTGATGATAGTGATTTATTATTAGTGGGCAATCCCACAATAGCGGGTTACACTTTTTTACCAACTTTGACATTGAAATGAACATTCTAAAAAAAAACTTTGCATTCAGACACCTATTGCTGCAAAAATGTTAGGAATTTGAAGATTATGTAAACTAGTGATTTTTAGCATTTTGTGTGTAGATTCTAAATATGTATATTTTAAAAAAATTGGAATTGATTTGTATCCTTTTTTCTATGTCCTTAAAAAGTAGTTTCTATCAAAAACAACATTTTTAAAGAGTGACATTCATTTGGTTGAGCATAACTTAAAAAAAAAGATAAAAATGTAATGCTTTCAAATTTAGGTTTGTAACTCCATTTGTTCGTTTGTGTATTTTGTCCTTTTTATTTTTTGTTTGTGTGTTCTTTTACGTGGTTTTCTGAGTTAAGATCTTTTTTTTGAGGGCATGAATCATTAAACTTAGTGATGTATTATCTCTTTGTTTTTTTTCCCATGATCATCTCTTTTTTCTCACCTTTCTTTCTTTTTCTTTACTATGAGCATGAGGTGGACTCATTCTCTTCTAAACTAGGGGCTAAATGTACAATCCTAAATTGTAAGCACCTATAATTATATGCTCAATTAGGCTCCAAATTAGCATGTATGGGCTCTCACATGGTACCCCTGACTACACTAGCTATATTTATAGTTTTTTCTCCACCTTCTATATCTCCAAATTTCATTTCATCATATTTTGGTAGGAAGAGGTCTTCCAGTCCAACCTCTTCCTTGATTTTTTCTCCAAAATTTTAATCGGAGGCCCATCTCATTGGTTAAGTTGGATTTCTAGATTCTTGTCAGTCTCCTTCAAGTTTTAAATCCCAAAATGTTGTGAGTTATAAAATAAACCTATCTCTCCTCATTTTGAGATAACACAATTAATATTTCAAGAGCTCTCCTATAATTTTGCATCTCAAGAATTCTCAAGCAATCTAAGGTGTTTTCAAGGTAATATTCTCCATGGATCAAGTTTCCATCCCTCATTGAAGGCAAAGCAAAGGAGTCCACCATCAAGGAATAAAATCAATATAAATTAAACATCCATCTAAATACATTGAATCATCCATATTAAAGAACTCAAGTATATTCTTGAAGTCATCCTTCTCTCTCCAACCATGTATTGTGGAAAATTACAACATCCATTACATAAGGTTTTGTCTTTCATGATTTCCTTTTGGGTTTTTGCATGAAGTCAAAAAATATTGCATCAACATACTTGATCACATTAATAGAAGAATTTGGATTGCCAAGGTATAATACACTTCATTTTTAGATCTATCCTCTGCTATATGAGAGCACACTTTCATTTATTTAATTTCAAGGTTGATTCCAAATTGGGGTTTGATTGAGGAAAACCCC
This sequence comes from Thuja plicata, assembly GCA_018584345.1. Classification (NCBI taxonomy): domain Eukaryota; kingdom Viridiplantae; phylum Streptophyta; class Pinopsida; order Cupressales; family Cupressaceae; genus Thuja; species Thuja plicata. The sequence continues at coordinate 338,564 of MU225930.1, forward strand.
TCTCTTCACAATGTTTTCTTTGTTTTTTGTGTGTAGGTACATGTGGCATTCACATTGGCTCAGATCTAAGAAGCTTGAGACCTTGCAGACAATCTACAACTGAGTTCAGTCAAAAGTGCTAGGAACAGAATGCCCCAGGCGACGTCTTCCTAGGAACAACACATCCCAAGCAACCTCTTCCCTCCAAATATGAATCAAAATGAAGCCATAGGTTAGTGAAACCTTTTGGTTGTTATTTTTGGTACTCGTATGAATTTGTCTATTTACTATCAGTCTACATTCACAAAAAGTCAATCATTTCCTCCATTTAATCTTAGTTCTTACATTTACCTATCATTTTTTCCATATTAGTGAAGGAATCTTGATACCCATTCAACACTTGGACCCTTCTAAGCCTATTAGGTCATCTCTCTTTCCTAATGTACAATAGGAAAAAGGATCATCTCACATCCCACACCCTATATTTTCTTATTATACATTATAATTTACTAATTACTAATTTAATTCAAATATAAAACAACATGGTTCAGACATTTTTCTCAACATAAATGTCAGGTTTTCAGAACAATTTAATTTTTGTTTTAAATTTAATAAATTCTATGTTTTTAATACCATGGGTAGCTAGTTTTTCCCATAGTGATATGGAATCATTAGATTTTATTTTAAGAAAAAAATAATTTTTTTCCCATGTAGGTCGAAGTCTTTTCAATGTTCAACCTTGTGACTAGCAATAAGTTAATGTCCATTTCATTAATACTTAATTTATTCTATTTTTTTTCTCAGTGTTCTTTTCTAATTAGCTCTCGATCTTTTGTTGTGAACCCTTCCTTCAAAACTATTATAAAGTGTTACAATAATTGGATATTAAATAATAATAAATAAATAATTAATTAGGTTAAATAAAAATAATAACAGATAAAAATAATTACGATAATAATTAAATGTTATTTTGATATCAAAATTAAAAATAAAATAAATATTCCTTTGCATGTTTTGTGTTTTCAGTCCTCCAGAGTTTAGGACTCCATGTTTCCTTGTTTCAACATGAAATTAGGGATCTATGATCCCCAAATCTTCTCTTTTGTTCCTTGTTAGCGTTCAGGCTTCAAGTTTCCTTTGTTTCAAGTTCAAAAAGAGTATCTCTTGTTTCTTGATCTCCCTTCCCTATCTTTCTTGGGGATCATTCTTAGGGGGTTTTATATTTTTATTTTAAATTTTTAACTCTTGTAACCTCAAATGTTGATGTCTATCATTCTTTTTTTTGACCTATCCAAAATTAGCATTAGCCTCACAACTTTCATCCTCAATATTTGATCCCCGTGACAAGTATTTCACATTTGAGGTTTGGTGGCATTAATGACAATTTGATGAACGATCCTTCTTTCCTTAAAAGTCCTTTTGGACATGATTTTGAATAATTTCAAGTGCAATGATAAGCATTTTCAAAGCTTTGTATGTAGAAAATTTTGAGTCTATTGCAACTCAGGATTACAGTTTGAATTCAAGTCTCGACATGCAAGATTATTGAGTGAACAATGTAGTCACAATGAAATAGGTTCTCAATGTTTGAGGTTGTAACTATCGGCGACATTATCTAGGATTATCTCTTTTCCCCTCTTTTACTCTATATTTTCTCATAGTTTTCTTTGCATGGATCAACAATATAAGTTGGAAGAGTATCTACCACTTGTAGAGTTTTCTTACAATAATTTATATTATTTTAAACCTAAAGTTTCTCCTTCTTGGTAGAAAATGACAAACTTCTATCAGTTAGGATAAATTGGAAGATATGATTAGCCTTGGGCTAGAAATACTATAAAAAATGGAAGAGAGAAAGAGATGAGAAAGAGATTAATTGAAGAAAATGATAGGAAATTTTTTTTATATTGATTCCAAGTGTACACACCAACTATTTTCAGTAGGGGATGAAGTACTCTTAAAAGTTGAACCCAAAAAGATCTCAATAAAATTTAAGTCTACTATGTTAGCACCTAGATACATGGGGCCTTTTTAAGTTTAATAAGTTTTGAATTAGTTTGCTTACATAATTTATTTTCAACTAGCTTTGGCTTGTATGCATGATGTATTTCATGTGTCTTATTTAAAAAGATTTGTTTTTGGTTTTAATCATATTCATGATTGGAATGCATTTTAATTTTAGGATCTAGGAGTGGTCACAATCGAGCCTCTTGGAGTGCTCGAGGTTCCCAAGCTCTACTTGGATAACAAAGAATTACTCAATGCAAGTTCGAATGAGGGAAATATTCATAAGGTAGTGCTACCTAGGATGACAATGAAGAATTTTATCAAAAAATTCCACATTTGTTTTTAAACTCTTTTATAAAAAGGAAAAAATTCTTTGTTACCATTTTTATAAAGTTAAACTAAATCATTACAGATAATGATCTTTAAACGAGAGGAGATGTTAGATCCTACTTTTGGAGCCCTCTAGGTTATGTTTCATTTTGTTTTTCATTTCAATTATGATTTTTAAAATATTGAATCATGAACAATTAAGAATATTTTGATGTATCAATTTTGAAGAATATAAGTTAGATATAGTTTCAAATGATGCTAATATGTATTTGATATTCATAGAAATGAAAAGGAATATTATGCAATATGTTTTAATGACACTTTCTAATAATTTTATATGTTACTACAATAACTATAATTTTGGATTGATGAGGTGGATGTAAGAGATTTATTTTCTCTAATTTTGAGGGGGGGGGGGGTATTGCTAGAGAGAGAGAGTAGACTAGTTTTGAAGGAACAAATAAAGGTCATCGATATTATTAGAACACAACATGCATGCGATTGTTGAGATGAAGGAACACTGAAAAGGGAGGGGGGGAGGTGAATCAATGTTCAATAAATTTTATCTTTTAACAATCTGATTCCAAAACCCTTTATGACTAATTTGTATTCATCAAAATATGCAACACATATCAATATCAAACTTTCAAAGTAAACATGCAAGAACATTAAGTAATCAACATAAACTACACACAACACACCATAACACATGTGTTTTTATCGTGAAAACCCTATTAGGGGAAAATCCATGGTGGGGATGACACCCACAAAGACAATATTTTGTAGAAATAAAGTCTTACAAATAATGTAATTGCACATGCAATCATGCTCACTTCCTAGAGCTCACTGCTCAAAGTAATATGCCTCGGGCTACAACCCTGAGGAAGACTCACTGTCTTAAAATTAGATCACACCAATGATCCCAAATTGTTGAACTACTGGATTTTTTAGAATTAAGGAAACACACACGACTAAGAGGGGGGGGGGGAGTGAATAAGTTATGCCACAAAACTCCAAACCTTTAACCAAATTATAAACTTAGTATCTGATCTGAATGATAACCATGAATGCAAGATCATAACATAGTAATGAACACATAACACCAATATTTTTGACGTGGAAACCCAGTTAAGGGAAAAAATATAGTGGGGATCAAAACCACAAGATGAATGTACTCTATTAGAAGCACTTTACCCTGCTAGGAGTATTACAAAGAGGAATTCACATCCATTCAGACACATTGCCTAGATCTCACTACTCAAATACAACAAGGGATTCAATGTAGAGGAAGGCTCACTACCTTACAACAATCTCTGATTACAATTCATAGTGGACAACAATCCATATCTCACGAACTGACAAACAACATCTCTGATATTACAATATAGTTCCAATGAAGTGCATCAAATCTTTTCCTTAATTGTAGATTCTACTCATACCTCTTCTCTCATCCCTCTCGCATACCTCTCATTCATTCACAATCACAAATGATTACATCTTTATATACATTACATAAAAATTTTCTCAACTAGGTTGGCCAGTGACCTAATTACAAAAAAAAATTCATTAGGGCATAATACATAATGAAATCCATTGAATGTTAGATAAGAAATAGAAATGATCAATAAAAACATCCTCAAACATCCTCCAGATCCATAAATCATGCCACAATCCTTCACAACATGCTACACCACCATGTCAACCAAGAACAATAATAACAACAACACACTACATGAAAAAAATCATCAATTTTGATCACATAATCCAATGTGATCCAACAAAACAAATAAGAAATGAAACCTCTGTCATAATAGAAATATAACTTTCTAGTATCCAAATCATGAACCAATCAAGATGAGGACACACATCCATGTCTTGAACTCACCACCAGGTTAACAATCAAGAATATTGCATAACCGATCCAATAATTGAAGCACTATCTCTGTATGAATAACCAAAATACCAGTCTTTGATAAATACTTCATAGCTCACTCAAATAAATATGAAAACATCTATAATTTGACATGGATAAACTAAAGACAAAAATGAAACCACATGCAACTTCACAATATCTGATATTCAATATAGTATCCGTACCAAAGTAATCTTCTCACTGAACATCTCAAGAACACTGCCATCAATAGTAGGAACATGTTGACATCAATGAAAAAAATTAATGTTAGTACATATATTAACAATATCCAATATTATTAACATATAAAAATGTATGATTATAGTTCCATGTAGGCTCATAAGATAATATGATCCACTAATCAAACTCTGACTGCCCTGTTACCCTGTTCTTCACAATCACTATATAAGATCTTTGTACACCACATCAAATCTTATCTATCACACTCATCTTTTTTTAAACTATCAAAAAATATCTAATATCATTCACCACCATTAGAAAACCCTAATCACTCCATTATAAAGGTTCACACCAAAATATTTGATCAACCAAGTCAGCTTACCCTAAACGGTCTAGGAAAATGTAACACGTTTGACTAGTCGACCAAATCATCAAATCCATATTATTTACCTCCAAAATATCAAATTAGGTGGCTAACTACGTCAAATATACAATTGCATCATCAAAGTTAGCACCAAATACTACTTCCAATGTACGCAAAAATATCTAACACCATGTCGACCTGCAACTGTGTTAACTTCTAAGAACTGCTTCTTACATCTTCATAACTCTGTCAAAACTCAAAACCATACCTTCAAATTCATTGTGTAACATATGTTTATATCCATCATACATACCCTAGATGCACACTGAAAAATATTACCTTGGTAGTTCTCACCGAACCTTTCTGTGTGTCCTTCCAGTGTACTGTATTCTTCACTCTATACTTAGTTGAATATTCAACTGACGTCCGTATGGACTCCAAAAGCATGACAACCGTGGATACCATGTATTTATACCATATAGTTTGCATCAATGAAAACATACACTCATAATATGCCTTCTATCCAATGTCTCTTGCCAACAATGATAAATAAATTATTGTAATGATTATGTTTATATGTGATGAAGTATTTGATTTCTAAGTGTCACTTGTTTTATGTTTACATATTTAGCAATACTAAAAATTGCAATAATGTAAACATCGAATGTGGATCGATTGACATCATGGAAGGTAAAAATTAAAAGCTTCATACTCAAAATTAATATTGAAGTGCCTTGAATGGTTGAACTCCACTAAGTGGAGAGTGAAGAGAAGAGTGAACATTTACTTCTCATGAAGTGGAGCAATGGAGAGTGGAGTGAACCTCCTAAGGATGTTGTATGTGGGTGACATGTAGAGAATTAGTGAGAAGCAATAGGGAATTTTTATGGGGATAAGAGGAGAAAATGAATTTAGAGGTAAGAGTAGACAAAGGAGAGAAATTTTGGAATCACACACTTTCACATTTTGCCAAATTTGGTATCTGCCATTATTCTTGGACTTTGATTTTTTGATATGGAGATAAAATGTTTTTAAAATATATGGGTAGTTTTGTGTAAATGCTTATGGAATTTTTCTTGTTTTTGGTCCCAAAGATATATCTTTTCTTTTGGTTTAAAGAGCTTAAGATTTGCGGGAGTTTTTTATTTTGACTCTTATATCTAAGGTATATAATGATAATCAACCTTTTGGCTAAGTTCTTAAGCTTTATGATTTAAAAAGAATTTTATTGTGTTATGAGAGAATTGTGAATTTCTACGGTCTCACAACTTTATCTACATGTATTCAACAATCATTTTGGTCATAAAATTATGGTAATAGTTGACATCAAAAGAATGATTTCTTCTTTGGAATAAAGCATGAGTATGTGTGGTGATGAATATGTGGATTGGAGATGGAATACTCTATTTTTATAATAGAATATATCAACCCATCAAAATAATTTAATATAAAATTAATCAGAAGTGATCCTTAAAAGAATTTTGTGACAATATAATAATTCTTTTGGATTATATCCATTCCACTAATTACTTTCCACTAATTACTTTATAACAATATATTAATACTATTATTAGATAACCCTATGATTGATCACTATGTATTAGAAATGCATATATTTGTATCATAATTTACAATGCCTTTTGGCTTAGGTACTTTTTGTTTGTATTATATCTCCATTATTTCAAAGGTGTTTGGCTTAGCCACTATTTAACATTATTTTATCTCCATTGTTTCAAAGCCATTTGGCTTAACCACTTTATGGCAATAGTAAATGATTGTTGACTCGTAGTATTTTTACTTAGGCATTCTTTGATAATAAAATATGATTGAAGATTGTAATACCTTGCTACTTAGACACTCTAAGATAATTTTTTGTATTTAGCTTTAGTTATCAACCTGTCAAATCCTTATAGCGTTCGCGGTTAAAATTTTTATATAAAAATCTAAACTTTGTTAGAACATGGGAAGTGCATGTTCAATTTCCAAATGATTCATTTGGAAATTGTAAATCCAATGCACACACGACTAGTACATTGGTCTCGTGAGTTATTGAAGAGTGCAAAATATTGAGTCAGGTTTATCAGTAAATGTGAAACATAGAGAAACTGAAGTTACATTGTTAGAACATGGGAAGTGCATGTTCAATTTCCAAATGATTCATTTGGAAATTGTAAATCCAATGCAAACTCAACCAGTACATTGGTCTCATGAGTTATTGAAGAGTGAAAAATATTGAGTCAGGTTTATCAACAAATATGAAATAGAGAGAAACTGAAGTTATGCTAATTCTTGTTTATGATGTTGAATATTATTATCTTTTAAAAGAAATTGTTTGCATGATTATATATGCATTTGTGTATATATATATATATATATA
>MU225931.1:20470-33722 GCA_018584345.1 Thuja plicata
GCACCAAAGAATAGTTGGCAGATATTTTCACAAAGCCTTTATCAAAAGATACTTTTGAGTATCTCAGGGAGAAGTTGGGAGTAATTCCCTCTCCTGAGTCTGATTAGATAAAGCAACAAGAACATCAATCTATAGTGACTGATAAATGATTGACTACTCTAATTCTGGAGTAGTACCTGTGCCTAATTGTTTATGGTTCCCTTTGCCATTGATGTCAAATGGGGAGTATATAGTAAGGGGGAGCATATACTCTGGGGGAGTATATAGTAAGGGGGAACATATACTCTGGGGGAGTATAAACTCAGACAGAGGAGCTGCAGTAGTGTAGAGGAATCTTTGATGAGGATATTGAGAAGATTGTAAAAAAAAAAAAGAAGACACCATGTGCTGAAGATGTTTTTAATATCATATGTTGCCATCAATGTCAAAGGGAGAGATTGTTGGAGATTTACTTTTGGCAGCTAGTTGATTATATGTTTGTCATTGATGACAACATATAATATACAACAATGTTCTGTATGTACTTATCAAAATGATGTTATCAAGCCTTGCATGGTTATATTCATGTTGTAGACATGTTGTTTATGTTTTTCTCATACACACAGACTTAGATATGAAGTTTTAGTTGTGTTGTGTAATTCTGTTAATGACAATTACAGTTTTTGGAGTTTGTCTGTACAGAGTCGGCGCATTGCATTGGTTCTTGAGTTGCACCTATCTTTGGGATATGTGTGTGTATATTCAAGTTTAGTTATGAGTTTAAGATAGTTATCTAAAGGCACCAAATGTGTTTCAACAAGATTGCAATGTTAGAGTTAATTTGGTGAGGCTGACTTTGTGAAGTGTCGCATCTATTCAGTTTATATTGCGCGGTTATAATTATTCTTGCATGGTTAGTTAAGCCAAAAATGATGTTACGAAGAGTTTCCTAATAGGTCCCATGATCACATACTTTGAGGAAGATACTTATAGTAGTTCATTTATGGAACGCTGTGTGAATGAGAAGATAAGAGACATAAAAAGTACAGAGCAGAATATTAGTTGTGTTTCATTCATCAAGGATCTATGTAAAGAAGAAGTGAAATATTACAATATATTGAAACTGATCAAGACAACAGGTATATTCTATAAATCATCATCAGATATAGTGCATATCTGTTCTACAGAAGGTTGTAGCCTTCACCATTGAAGCAGTGAGCTTTTGGACAGTGAGTCCTCACCCTTAACAGGGTTATTTGTAAAAGAATCCTAATGGGGTCAGACCTTTAACCAGGTCACTATACTTATTGCATTGTAAAGAAAGACTCCTAATAGGGTTGCAAGATCTTCTAACAGGGATTATTATAAACAAGTATAGTTCATTATGGGTGTTAATTACCATCGGGGTTTTTACCATTTGGTTTCCCCGTAACCAAATTGTGGTGTTGTCTATTGTGTTATCTGAATATGCATTTACTTTATTGTATTATGGAGTTAATAAAGAAAAAGAATTTAATTAGCTGATAACTGATTCACCCCCCCTGTTAGTTATCCTTTGGGACTATTCTAACATAAATGATATAATTTTTTTAGAAGTACCGATTCATCCCTCCCCTCTCAGTACATACTTCCCATTAATTTAACTTTTCTTTCATCCTTTCTCTTGTTAGGGCATCTAGCAGAAAAATGTCCAATTTAGTTGCAATTAAATAGACCAATGGTAATTTACCTTTATATCTTCCTTTACCTCTATATAATCTCCTAGCCAATAGTGCTTCAAGTTCATCAAGTTCTTGTTCATCACTATCAATGTCACTATCATTTCTCATAGTGTGTTTGTTACTAGTTTTGCTTATTTTGAGAGAAGACTTGAATGCAGAATCAGTAGTAGGTAAGACACTGTTGTCATAGTTGTTCATCTCAAATGAAATAATTCTACCAATAAAACTATCAAAAGTAACATTATTACTAGCTATTGCTCTCATTTCTTGAATTGGAGATACTCTAATAGCATAAACACGCAGTAAGGTTCTCAGAATTTTACTTACATTTGTTTCTTCATCAAGTACTCCTCCTACTCCACAGATAGAATTAACATCTTCTTTGGTTCTGTCACTATAATCAATGATTTTCTCTCCTTTCATTCTCAGGTCATCAAACTTTCCTCTTAGGCTTTCAGCTTTAGCTCTTAGCACATTGGCATCTCCTCCATGTACTATCTTGATTTTGTCCCATATTTTCTTTACAGAGGTGCATGATTTCACATCTTCAAATTCATCATCGGTTAGTGAAGAAGCAAGTTCTATCATCGTATAATTGTATTCATGTTTCTCTCTCAATTGATCAACAGTCAGAGGTCCAGTAGGTGCAACATATTAAGTATCCAAGTGCTGTGTAACATCATTTCCAATACCAGATAGATGAAGTCTTATCCTTCTTTTCCATGATGCAAAGTTTTCCTTGTTCAACTTAGGCACATCCCTTTTACTCATCTTGTGATCTTTAGCTTAAGTCCCTTTTAACTTTTCTTCCAAGCACCAAGGCTTTGATACCAATTTTTAGAATAATTGAGAGGGGGGGGGGGGGGGGGGAATCAGNGGGGGGGGGGTTGAATCAGTGGCCTTAATAGTAATTCCAAAAGAATTCAACCAAAAACTTATAATACCCTCAGCTATCTTACAGTCCCAATTTCATCAAGATGTATGCCATAAATAACTTTAACAAATATAAACTGCTCGGTAAGATATATTGTTTATATTTTCTAGACTTTACCAAGTAGCAACAAATAAAATTAGTGTTAGCCGTCCAATCCAGTTTCAATAATGTGTAAAACAAAATATAAAGGCAATTAGACATATACACATTTGACACATAGATTTTAACATGGAAACCCAATATGGGAGAAACCACCTGGGACCGGTAACCCAAAATATTTTCACTCTTCTAAAGTGAGCTCGGTGAAGAGCCAACCCTGTTAAAGGTTACACTACACACTATTAAGTGCGACCTTGCTAGAGGATTTAAAACCAATAGTTTGTCTTTTGAACTAGCACTCACTATGCTATAAAAAAAAAACCTTTTGATACTCTTGAGTATCTCAATACAGTAAGTACTGTTAAATCCCACTCGGTTAAGAGATTTTCTGAAGATCAATGGTTAAACTAATACAGTAAATGATCTGTTCAAAATACAACTTTGATTTGCAAATATTCAGATCTATTGTTAGTTCTACAATACCTCTCTGATAAATATACACTTCAGTTCCTTTTCTTTCTTTCTTTCTTCTTCTCGGTGAATGATCTGTCTTATGTTGCTGGATGTCTGCATAATTCCTTGGTTCTATTATTCAACCTGTATGATTAGATCTGCATGAAGAATTCTATCTTCACACAAATTATACTCATCATTCCTCTCTTTGATAATGAATTCCTTGTCTCTTTGTATAGACATGATTAGCCTCTTAATATCCTTGTTTTTTTCATAGATCTCTCCTTGATCCGTAAAACTCTCCATGCATTGCTTTATCCCATAAAGCTCTCCTTTAGTTTTATTCCGTAAATCTCTCCTTGATAACCGTGAATAAAATGTGCTTTAAATATTCTTCCTTGCTTTAGTTTAACTGATCATTGAAAATAAAGAAATCAATCAGTCAATCCCTAAATTGTAGCTCTGCTAGCTAAGCAATTTTATCATTATTTAACTTCAGTTAAGCTCGGTCATCAACTCTAGTTATGCTCGGTCAACAACTTCAGTTACTATGGTGCTTGGTATACACTTGCTCAGTAACACTTGCTCGGTATATATTGTGAACTACTGAGTGTTCACTGTCACTCGGTGTATACATACTTTTTATATTTTACTGACAACGTAAACTTTGTCTCTTCATATCTTCAAGGTTATGATAATATGTGTATGAACAATCAAATTATATCAAGTTGACATCAATGAAAATACAATACACTAATTGATTTAATGTCTTGCATTCACTTTTGCAGCTCGGTGATCATCAACTTATCATCTTCAAACATTCAATCAGTTATAGTTCATCAATTCAAAACTACCCACTTTAACCCTTTCTCTAGTACATGAAATCATGAATTTAGAGGTATGAGTATCGTTATAGCCCTACATATCCATACAAAATAGGACCAATAATATTTCCACAAAAAAATCCCAAAGACCCATATCTTTTCTCAAGGATTCATAATTAACATGCTTAGACCTTTTGTGAGGCCCAAACATAGATTCTGTAGTAATGTCTTTATTAGACCAAATATTTCCTGCCCAAATTTTCAACCTTTCCCTGAGAATAACCAAAAATAAGCTCCAAAAAAATTCCCCAACACTAAAAAGGAATGAGGTTGATTAATTAGGAGTGTCCCCTCATAATTAATAGTTATAATGACATATTGGGAAAGTAACATCCATGTAGAAAAGAAAATTTGGAATATTTAATGCCAACATGCTATCCTCATTGTTTCCATTTTTCATCATCACTCTCATGTGTAAAGCCCATATAAGAGAAGGATTTATTAAGATTATGAGATGGGCATTAAAAAAGTAACCTTCATGTAATAGAGTAAGATCAAAGGCATTAGTCATATCACTAGAAATAGGGGTACAATTACTTATCTCATAATGATAGAAATCCCTGATATAGAAACCAACTATGCATAAAAATCTCCATGTAATCCACCCTCCCTTTAAAATTGAGGTCCTCATCCATTCGCGCTTATTAACAGTCCACATCATACTCTTCATCCAAGTCACTATATTTAAGTTAGGTAGTCTTAACTTCATTTGAAATATTTGTTTAATAGCTAGCAAGATATTATCTCTTTTCCAATGACTCCAATTTTGAATTTTGGGACCTTCATTCACAATAAGATCGACCACCATATTCCCTTCCTCATAGACATGTTGGATTTTGGTTTATATAAAGCTCTTGAGAAAACTAATACTGTCTCTCATCAAATTTATTGTCTCCCATGAACCTTTGATCTCTTTAGGATACCAATAATCAATTTGAAGTCACCTTCAACTTCTATTATTTTAAAGCTTGATTCTTGCCCTAAATTTATTCATTTCTACGCTATAATAGATTTTTCATAGTTATTATATTTGATGCCCAAATTCATAGTTGTACATTTAATCAACCTCTCTTTATGGCATCTTAGGATTACTTCAACACCTACAAGCCCATGATTTTCTTTTGAGAAACCATCAAAGTTATATTTTATCCATCCCTATTTTGTGGTGTTGCAGGTAGTATTCATTTTGTTTAGATTCTTGGTCAAATTGACCTTGGTCATATCTTGGGATAAACCCCATATTTTTTGAGTCTAAGTTCCTATAAATTAGGCAACCTTATGAAGGTTTTGAAAGAGGCTTCATTGATGTTCTCTTCTATTTGGTGCTTTATAATCATTAAAAATTACTTGCTTGTCTTGAAAATATCTCTAAAATTCTATTATTGAGTTATTTCCATGGGACTTGAGCCATTATAGGAGGGTTTTTCTTCCAAATCATCCTTATGATAGCATATTTATAAGAGAATAAATTCTAAGATTCAATAAACTAAGACAGAGAGGCAGAAAAAGCCAAGCCATCAAAGTAAGAGGCCTTATCATTGATCACATTTATAAGGAAATGAGACAATGAAAGAAAAGATGATCTACACTTTCACTATCATGATAGCACAGAGTACAACTATTAATGGATTGAAAACATTTTTTAATCAAATTGTCTATGTAATAATTTTGTTCTGAACATAAATCCAACAAAAATAATTAATTTTAGGGATCCAAAATTTTCTCCAATCAAACTATAGGGGTCTAAGAAGAGGAAGCTCCATCAAGGAATAAGTAGAATTGACAAGGAGCTCACCAGAGGGATTGTGCTTCCAGATCCACTCATCCTATTTAAATTGGTCTAGAAGATAATTTTAACCCAAGATTCTTGTAATATCATTATAACTTCTTTCCCAAATTGTCGATCAACCTTTCCTCAAATGTCTATTTCTAATTAGTTGTTCTTTGATGCTTTTCTAAGTAGGATTTCCATTGTTCCATGTAATATATTCCTAAAATTTCTCACACAAAAGTGTACTACATCAATCCATAAGGTCATTATCAACAATGACAGAGAGAAAGAGAGATCACCCCTCTACACATCTTTCTAGAACAAAGTATCTGTATCATTTCCCACAATCTTACCCACACCTCTCCTAATCAACTCCCTATATTTAAGAGTATTATTCCATATGAAAAAGCCATAAGGCATATCTTCCACATGGAGAAAATAATAAGTGTTATCCCTATTTAGGTACTTATCCCTCATGATGGTTACCCAATATTTAAAACCTTGGAGAAACTGCCATCCAATCTTGGAAAGTAGGGCTCCATTAAAATTTTTGAGTCTCCTTATTCCCAATCCGCCTTTACTCTTTTTTGTACAAAAGTTTTACCAACTAACTAAATAGAATCTAGCCTTATCTTTCACTACAACACATATAAATTTTCTTTGTATTTTTTCTATTTGATCAACCACATAAGCCAATATTTTGAACAGGGAAAGGTAGTACACTGGGATGTTTTGAAGGGAAGCCTTGAGGAGTTGGAATTTTCCTACTTGACTAAGCATTTTTCCTTTCCACCCAATTTTTTTTAATGAAATATTTTAATAATTCTATTCCAGAAAGTATTATTAGGATCTTTGGATATTAAGGGGAGACCAAGATAAGAGGCTAGGACATTGACAACTTGATAACCTATAATATCCAAAAAAAATTGAAGCACTCTTTGCTTCAAAATTAAAAATAAATAAATTTTCCTCTTATTATAATTTATATATTGATATGATGTAGTAGAATAATCATTAAGAATAGTCTTCTAGTGTTTGGCCTGAACCATAAAGGTAGCACCAAATAAGATAGTGCCATCAATGAATCGTTGATGGATCTTAGCAGGCAAAGAAGATGTAGCTTTAATTCCTTTAATGTGTCCTTGATCTATAATTTTCTTACAATTACTTCCAAAAATTCCACAACTAATATAAATATATAAAGTGAGAGAGGATCACCCTACCTAAGCCTCTTCCACATGAGAAGTACCCCTTAGGGGATCCATTAACCAAAATTGAGAAAGAAGGATTAGTATAAAAAGCTTCCAAAATCTTCAAAAAGTTACCTTTGAAGCCAAAAAAATTTAGAACCTCTGTCGAAAAAGGAAATGAGACATTATCACATGCTTTGGATAGATTTACCTTAAGCACCATTCCTTTCTTCTTACTAACTTTAATAGAATTAATAATTTCATCAGTGGTGAAAATAACATCCATTATATGCCTCCCTTGAACAAAAAGTTTCTAATTTGAAGAAACCAACTTGTTTAAAACAAATTTAAGCCTAAAGACCATTGATTTGGAATAAATTTTATATATAGTGTTGAAAAGATTGATTGGGTGGAAGTTTTGCATTGTGGTGGCATCCTCCTTGTTAGGAATCAAAGCTACGAAAGTAGCATTAATCTGACTAAGAATTCTACTAGATCTAAAGAAGTTTCTTGCCATATTGAGGATATCATTTTCAACCAAATCCCAATGGTCTTGGAAGAAAGTAGGAGAGAATACATTAGAGCTAGGGGATTTAAAGGAACCAAAGGAGAGGACAACATTTCTAACCTCCTCCAAGGTGACATGTTTAAGCATTTCTTTCATAGTACAATCTATTATTAAATTAGGAATGGCCTTCAATAATTTACTCATCCTATCTCTATATTAGTTAATATGTTGCTGAAGATGAGAGAAGAAATAAAAAACCTCCTCAAAAATATCCTCTTCCTTAGTGAGAATAGAGCTCTCCTCTTTAATTAGTTTTCTAACCTTGTTTCTATACTTGTATTTCATGGTAGATTGATGAAAGAGCTTTGTGTTCTTGTTTCCCCTTTTTAGATATTTGACCCTAGATTTTTCTTCTAAAAAAATTTCTTTGATGAGTTTGATCCATTGAGTTCTCAAATCCCTCTCCTTGGAACAAATATCATCATCCATTTGACCTTTCTCCATTTGATCCAAAACTTCTTTAAGATCCAATGAAAGGGACTTCTTCTTTTGGAATATGTTCCCAAAATAAATTTTATTCTAACCTTTCACCATTTCTTTCACTTTTTTTTTAATTTTTGTGAAAGTATGAACATAGGAGTACCATTGAAAGGAGTTTTCCACTAGTCTTCAAATAGATTTTTAAAGTTCAGATGGTAGGACCACATGATTTCATATCTAAAGGGAAAGGTCCTTTTATCAACTTGTCCTCTCCAGTAACAAAAACAACATTATGGAAAGATCCAGTCCAAAGCACAAAGTGATAAGGCTGGGAGAATGTTCTAGTGACTTATTATCAAGAATTTATCTAGTTTAACTTGAATGAGGTGTTCTCCTTGTCTTCTATTACTTCAAGTAAACTTGGCCCCCCTTAGATGTATATCCATCAGACCTACCACAAAGAAGAAATTTTATAAATCTATAATTCTATTTGAGAAGTCTTCCTAACCCCCAAGTTTCTCTAAGGGGTAAAGTGGGGATTTTAAGTCACCTCCAATCATCTAGTGATCCAAAATTTTATTTTGAAGTACAATTTCCCAAAACATGCCATAGTTTGTCCCTACTTGCCTTTGTGTTAGGGGCATAAAAGTTTATTAAATTTCATTTCTTGGCTAACATCATATCTTCTATTTCCATAATTATGCTATTCCTATTATAAGTCACAAGGTCCCTATAATATTCATAGGGTTACAAAGAGTATCCAATCTACTTGAGACACCTTTAGAGTTAGAGACTAAGAAGTGCGTCATGGGCAAAACATTTTTTAATAATCTTTTTAAAAACTTGTTTTTCATCTTTGTTTCTTGAATAAGAAGGACATCTACATTGTTCTCTATTAGGAAACACTTGATTAGATGCTATTTAGTAGGTCTATTAAGTCCTCTTAAATTGCAAGAAAGTTACTTCATAGAAAAAAGGAAAATAACAATCACTAGGACCAACAATAGTTGATCCAAATTATCTATTTCTTTTTGTTCTTTACTCCTATCAGATTCTCAAGGGTTTTCTATTTACCACTGGTCACATCCCTTTTTGCTTCTTTGATTCTTGAATCCTTTTAGGATGGTCTTCCAACTTTACTATCTGCCCCCACATATAGTTTTTTACTCTTTTTATGTTTATTATTCATTTGTGTCCATTCCCCTTCATTTGCTTCTACTCTACTGGGAGAAGAAAATCCCAAAAGTGCTAGAGAATATTTTAGGCTTTTACTATCTTTAAACTTATCCATTATCTTTAGAAATTTTTTCTCAACCTTGGGTATGATAAATATTTATCCTTCCTCCATATCTTAAAGAGAACAAATTTCTACCTATTGTTCACATGACTTCTTAGGTGTATCAACTTAAGATATCAAAATTGAAATAATAGTTTCTCCTTCCATTTTTTTTGAATTTTTACTTGGGGAGAATAAATGTAAACTAATACTCTACGAGTCTTTAATAGGAGTAGTTGGAATTTCATTCTCATTAGAGTTCTTCTCCTTAAGGAAAGGTTTATCCTCATTTTCTTATTTCTAGATATCCTTCACCTTATTAACATCTAGTTCTGGCCTAACCTTAGGATTCCCCTTCTCTTTATTAGATTTTGATGTAGAAATAGTTTATGGGACACTTTGAATCCTTCATAGATTCAAGTTCTCTAGTAATATCATGAATATTATCTTGTAAAAGGTTAGACACATGTCCTTGTGACGCTATACTTTGTCCAGAATTATATTGAGAATATTTTAGGCACAAAACTTAGTGAAACTATTGGATCTATTTACCCTCAACTACAACATTCATTCCCATTGTTGAATTTTGTCTAGGATTATATTGATAACCCTTTAGACCTAATTCTTGTGAATATTTTTTGATCTACTTTCCTCCTACTACTATATTCCTCCACGTACTAGGTTTT
Source organism: Thuja plicata (assembly GCA_018584345.1). Classification (NCBI taxonomy): domain Eukaryota; kingdom Viridiplantae; phylum Streptophyta; class Pinopsida; order Cupressales; family Cupressaceae; genus Thuja; species Thuja plicata. The sequence goes on from MU225931.1 coordinate 30,452, forward strand.
TTACAAGCCACATGAAGGTGAACAAATCTATTGTAGTTCTGACAAAACAAGATGACATTTTCATATTCCAGAACTTGATTCCATCTTCCAAATTTTTACCTTAGGGTTATCAAGGTAGGGATAATTGTATTAATAGTCACATTAACACAAATCCTTGAAAAAAATAAACCTCATCCTCTACATGGTGACTTTATCAACCACCATAAGGGTCTCAATTGAGTTCTCTATACCTTTGAAAATGTTATAATCCTAAAATTCTAAAGAGAGGCTAGGCAGATGAACCCATGTAGGGGAAACTGCCCCCAGGTTAGCTGAGGAGTTGAATCCCTATTTCCAATTACATAAGAAAATAAATTTTTGCATACCTTTATCTAAGGCCCAAGGACCCCCGGTCAAAACTAAAAAGAAAGAGACTATTCACCATACAAGTAATAGTAACACTTCCTTTAAAATTCCAAACATCACTAGCCTATCTTCTAACTTGATCAACATTTAGAAAAAAGGAAAGGAGCTTACCTAGTAAGGAGAGATTGAGATCTTCAATTGTATTATCCATTATCTCATTACGAACACACACTTCAAGTCCTTCCTTTGAGCAACTAGACAAAGTTTTCCAAAAAAAACATTGTAGGTTTTTCTTTTTAGGGGTATTGTTTCCCATCAGTTTACCCACATATGAAGTAGGTTCCTTGTTAGAAAAAAGAGTCTAACCCTAGGGTTGAAAAAAATGAAGCTAGACCCTCAAAGGCATGGACCATATTTGAGGCATAGGCAACCTACATTATAGAGTCAGAAAAAATGTGCGGGAACTTGTTGCCCCCCCCCCTCCTGCCACACACATGAGGACATGCGTACAAAATATTTGAAATTCTCAGCTCGGTGGGAAAGTAAAAAGATGCAGAGCTTGACCATAATCGGGTTCATGTTATTATCAAATAAAATGGAAATTTTCTCATTTTCACTAGCTTATGATGGTAATTTGATGTTCAAATTAAAATAATATGCATAAATATATAGATGAGGATCTTGATGAAGATATGTGTATGTGTAGAATCTATATGAGAAACATATTGCAAAGAAAGAGATAAATTATATAGCGTATCCAATACTTTTTTATGGATTTGGAGCTATAATAGGGTATCTTGTCTTTGATTGTGTGCATGTAAAACTATGGTTTTTATATTAGATCCTTTCAACATTTTCTCACATTTATTGAGATCAATTTCTTGCTATGCTTGATGGTCTTTTCCTCTCATTATATGGTCTCAAACTTTTAATCCCCTAATTTTGTTGTTACTAGAGTTGAAAGCTTGATGACAACCACTAATGACGCCCTTTCTCAAATGATCTATAAATTTTGTTTCAAAGATATTTTACAAGGTAAGTTCCATAAACTACCTCAAGATGTAATTATTTCCATTCTAGAGTTTGATAAAGCTTGCAAATGACTTTATAATTTCACTACCTTGTTGGATATTTCATGGGTAGAGTTCCTCCTAAAAGTGTTCTTTGTGATTAAGTTGGAAAATATTAGTTCCCATATGGGATTTGACTTGCTACCATACAAAACCCCACTAAGGGGCTTTTTTATGCTTTGTTGAAGCCAATCATGCTTATAAAACTCTCACTTGGGGCCCATGACTTGTTTATTCCTCTCTCATATTTAAGTTTTGGACTTGTGACTTTTCAATCTAACAAAAAATCTCTTTGTACATCAATTTGGGTTGAGTTACCAGAGTCACATATTCCATTCTATAACTTTATTACCTAGTTTTCCTCTTCAATGGACTCTATATTTTTTGAAGAGATCAATAATTTAATTTGGTCCATTTTCCCTCTTCTCTCGATAGTTATAGCTTTTTGGTCACATTATTGTACATCAATATTTTTTTCACTTAATAAATAGTGAATTTTCTAGCTTCCTAATTGCTCTTGTGGCCCAATTCTACAATTTTATATTTCAAGCAATTGAATTCCATATTTTCTTGCTTATTGGTATTGTCGAGAATTCTATAATAATTAATAACACATGATGTTCCCTCTTGCTCATGTTCCAAAAACCACATGTCGTGCACATAAATATTTTAAAAAAATTATCTTATTTCGTGGTACCTTTTCTCAAATTTGGGAGTATATTAGGATTTTGGTAACATTGCTAGTTGTAAATAATTGGATGCACCCTACAACGTGTCTCACTTATTTTCTTTAAAAGTCTTTTATATTTCTCCATACTTTTTATCAACTCCTATTTTCACTAAAATATATGCTTGTTTTCATGTAATATTTCTATCTTTATAGTTATCTCGTTATTAGTTTTATTAGTTACTACAACCAACCTACCTCCTATTTTTTATTCTAGAGACCTTTTGGTTTCTCTTTATTGTTTTTGGTTGCTTTTCTTTCTAAAATGTTTATTGGTTTTCATGTAACTAATATTGGTATGGTGGATCAATCCTCGCTCTCCTTTTTACTCCATTCTTCCTTGGGAATTTTTGGTTTGTCTAATTTGTTCCATGATTTGTACCAAGTGTTTAAAAAGTCCATGCTATTCGCTTTAATTGTTTTCTCCCTTAGATGAGAAAAATAGAAATACTTGATTTTTAAGATTAGTTCTTCAAGTTTAGTAACTATTATTAAGGGTTTGGGCATAGTTTTAGCCTCTTGAATGTAGTTACTGTAACCACCTGAATTTGGTCTGTTCTAACTATAGACCCTATTTACCCTAAGTGTGATCATACCCTCGATTATGACCAAATGACCCTGTTACTGTTTGGCGTAATTCTTTGAATCAATTTAATGTCCTAGGTGATTTTTATCACTGATTTATATTAACTATTATAGCCATAAAATTCAAATCAATTTTGACCAATCAAATCAAATTAAAATCAAATATGGCTATAGTATTTAATTATAAAGGAATTAAATAAATCCCAAAATCAAATACCCACTTACAAATAACCCATTCCCCGAGCCTATTTAATTTAATTAAAATGGCTATAGTCCCCTAATTATTAAAAAGTAATTAAATTGTTTAAATAATTAATTCCCATATTTTTAAATGAATTAAATAAGTTTATTTCATTTATTAATATTCCCCTAAACCCCAACCTAACCTATCTCAACCACTTCTACCCTGGGTTCTATCCTTCTCAACCCATTCACCCATGCTAATCTAATCCTAATCCTAAATTCTACTCTAACCCACCTCCTAATGTTGTCACATTCCATTAAGGAATGCTTAACAACTCAACCCACTTGAGAAAGTCCACTT
>MU225931.1:52450-87657 GCA_018584345.1 Thuja plicata
TTATTTCATTTATTAATATTCCCCTAAACCCCAACCTAACCTATCTCAACCACTTCTACCCTGGGTTCTAACCCTTCTCAACCCATTCACCCATGCTAATCTAATCCTAATCCTAAATTCTACTCTAGCCCACCTCCTAATGTTGTCACATTCCATTAAGGAATGCTTAACAACTCAACCCACTTGAGAAAGTCCACTTTCTCAATCTGGACTTTCTTAAAGTCCATTTTCTCAAGCCACTCTCTCACATCCTCCCTTACCTCTTTAAGGCCTTCATTAATGCCTTCATTAATATGAAGACCTTAAGCCTATGTCTCTCCCATGCCTTATTAATGCCTTGGGCATTAATGGCTCTTACATATTCATTTATGAGTCTCCAAATTCATAAATGAACCTTGTCCCCCCCCCCCCTCTCTCTCTCTCCCATTCTTTTATAAATAGAAGCCTGTTTTGAGAGCAAAGAAGCCTTCACCTTAGATAAAAAATATATTTTTATGCTGTTAGATTCATCCTAGATTCATATTTCATTTATTATATCATGCTAGTTCATTGTTTCCATTTCATCTTTTAAAGCTAGATTGCATGCTTTTTCATATTTTTAGATTAAATTTGAATTAAATCTTTCATGCTAGAATAGTATTGGTCACTGATTTGAAGCATATTCTGAGGGCTAAATATGCAACTAATCACACTCTTTCTAGTTAGAAAGCAATAGGCTGATATTAGTGATTTTTAACATTTTGACTAACCATTTGAAGTAATGCAATGACCTAAGGAGTGTTTGTGTTGTTTTCAACAGGTACCCAAATACACACACATAGTTACCTTTCAAGGAAAATATTATTTTAGCAACATACAAAGTCATTTTTAATTTACATACTCATATGCCTCTTAATTAGTTATGCATTTTAAAAAAAAATCATTTTTTAAAATCTATATACAAAAGTCATGTCTTTTGAAAGGAGGACACCTTAAAAACCAAATGGGTGGTTTCATTTTTATCAAGGATAATTTCATAATTGCTAGTTTATATAAACCAACAATTTTATCCATATTGAATGTGTAAGAAGAGGAAGTGATGGGAAGTATTTTCTCTTTATATTATTGCCATGTTTAGGCTTATAATTCTATTGTAACTTGAAACTCATAAGTCTTATAAATTGTATCTAAATTTGTAGATAATAGATAATGTCTAGTCTCCAACATCATGGAATGAGCCAAGTTTGATAGTTTCCTTATCCAATTTCCTATAAATTTGAGGCTTGAAATAGTATAATCATATGGTCTTTGTAGGTAGAATTCTATTGTCAAATTATTGTTAGATCAAGGAGGGGTAATTAGATTATATTAATATAAACTTGGCTCTCTTTGGTGGTGGAGTTTTCTTAGAAGGGTTTCTCCATGTACATTTTTTTTCTGATCGGTAAAATTAGATTTATATTCATAGTTTTCAAAAAGTTACAAAAAGATTTTAAAGTGTTACAATATATTTCCTTGCCGCACAAAACACCTGGCAGTTTCATCACCGATGATAGTTTAAACACTAAAAGAAAAACCCAAAAAAATATGACATTCGTGAATACAAAACGTATTACATAGATCCAAGATCATAATACTTTTTTCCACCTAACATCGCTACATACACAAAAAACCATAGCACTAAGCCTTTCAGAGTCACCCCATTCCTAGCGAAACCAACCGCAAGCCTCCTTCGGATAGAAGTTTGGAATGGCCCCTTCCACTGACGCAGATGCTCCTCCAGCCATGTTTTTCTTCTTCGGGAGTTGACGAAGGAGTTGGGGCCTTTCGGTACTGTCAATAGGCACTGTCGAATTAACTGGAGTGGTCTTCTACCACTTTTCTTTAGCCGGTGCTCCTTGTGCTCTACGAGATGCCACTTTGTCGAGGAAGTCCTGAATCAAGACCCATCCTCTCCTTACCTCTGGGAGGTGCAACGCTTTTGGCTGAGTGGAGTGTTAGCACTGCACATCAAAATTTTCAAATTCTCATGCTTTGGAAAAATTTCCCTCACCTTTTGATTAAAAATCCATGTGGTTTCATGTCAAAATGTCATTTTGACATCAAGTTTTCAAATTTGCCTTTTTTTTGGCCTTAGTCACCCACTCGCACTGAATTGTTAAAGTGACCTCTTAAGTTAGCGAGTGAGCAATGAGTCATGCTTTGTAATGAATCGCATAGTCATGGTCATGTCGTGTTAAGTCTAATTAAGTTGGTGAGTGAGCGACTTGGTCATTAATCTATCTTAATTGCACAATCGCGATGCTTCTTTGAAGTCAAGTTATCAATCTGTGACTGAGCGAGTTGGTTTTGACTTGTTGGTCGCTCACTCATGGGGGATCAAGTTCCTTGTTATAAGTCTCAGCAAGCTAGTGATGAGTTGAATTTTTGAGTATCGCGCAATCACGGTGGTTCTAAATCTTTCATTTTGTGGTCCACGATTGAGCGAGTCTTATAAGTTAAGGCTCATCACGCACTTGGGCTTAGTTATCATATGTATCTTTTGAAACCGCGAGTGCGCGATGAATTCATATTTTAGAAAGTGCTCACTTGCGTAGGTTTTAACTGTTGTATTTTATGCAGTGCGAGTACGTGATGTATTATGCCTTCATTTTCAAATGGTTCTTGTTGCTCAGTCGCACAGAAAATATGCAGTATTATAAAGTGCACAAGTGTGCGACTGAATGTTCAAATTTTTGTTCCCGCTCACTCACCAATAATTTTTTGTCTCCAATTTTAAGCTCACGAGTGCGCGATGAAAGAAAAGGTGGGTTGTCACTCACTTGCTCAGGTATAAAGTCAAGTGAAAAGATGCTCGCAGGTGCATGACTGATAGAGAAATGGAAAGTTATTGCTCAGTCGCTCATGAAGAAAAATTAGTCAAGAAAGATCAGTGAGTGAGAAATTAATACATGATGAGGGCACTCGCTCAGTCGCAAAGGATTCGTCGATAAGGAAATCTTAGCAGTGAGTATGCGATAAAAGGAAGAAAATGGTCATTGCTCACTCGCTAATGCTTATGAGCTGGAAAATCTTTTAGCGCGAGTGAGCGATTAAGTTAAAATGCATAAAGGAAGTAGTCGTCGCTCACCCACTAAGGTATGAAGACAAATCAAAAAGCCATGGCGAGTGCGTGACTAGAAAATAATACATGGTTGTTTTGAAAACCCGCTCACTCTCTCAAGGAAAAGATATGATAAGTGAGGATCAGCGAGTGTGCGACTAAGAAATGACTGAGTAATGAAGATCATGTCACTCACTAGTAGAATTTCAATGAAAATAAAGTCCTAACCAATGAGTCTGCAATTGATGAAAAGAAAGATGATGTCGCTTACTCGCTCAAATACAAACATTAAGCATTAAGAGATAACAAGTGCATGATTGAGAAGTAATGAAGCTGTCAGTTAGGTCATCGCCCAGTCGCGGAGCATACAAGCCAAAGAAAATATAGAGTGTGAGTGCGTGACTAAATGAAGAAAAAGGTCTTGTCACTCACTCGTGAAAACAAATTTGAATATCAGAAAGGTACAGTGAGTTGGCGATAAATTGACATGTGGTTCATTTCAAGCTTATGAGGGCAAAAAAGGAAAAAAGGTGTGTACTTTTTCCAGCAAGGATCATACAGTTTGAATTAATGGCAACATTAGTTACAGAGAGATGATTGCATAATTCTGCAAGTGTGAGAATTTGACATTCAATTGGACAAGATGCCAATTTGATGACTATAAGTTTGAATGATTGAGCTTGATTTTGTACAGCTCTCATTTCTGCATCCTAAGATTTTCTATAAAGAGCGAAAAGGATTGTTGGTCTGAAATAATTTGTCTGAGATAGTAATTTGAAGAAGGATGAGTCAAGCTATTGTTCCCACTACCTCGCAAGGGTTTGAGAAGAAGAAGGAGGTTACACTAAAGAAGTATGTGGAAGAATTTGCTGAGTTGCTGCCCGGGACTTTGAATACAAACAATGCAAATTGGGATGAATGGAAAGATAGATGGTGCTAATGTAGAAACCCGGTCACCCCAAATTACTCTGGTAATACCTTATTCCATTATTTATGGAATAATAGGATTAAAGAAGTCCCCATTTGCAATCCATGGGATTTGAATATGGTGAAATTGATTGTGCCTGATGTCTATATTGACATAGGTCTTATTAGGGAACTAGCTAAAAGCTACTGTCCAGTAGCTAGGGTAACCAGGAAGAAGAATAAAGAGACCTTAGTTTCCATAGATAGGAGGTCAGTGGCAAAAGTATTCAGAATCACTGTGCATTCTGAACAGATATTGATTTAAAAAATATTCAAGCAGACTATGTCAAGAGAGAGCATTTGATTAAGCAATATGAAATGCCCAAATTCATGCCCAGATTTGATAGGCACCTGGTAAAAATCCTAGACAATCTCAAACCACAATTTGACTTATCCCTGTTTCATCATTACATAAAGTGCACGGTCTATGGTTTAAGCAGGGTTTTAGGTTTTGATGGAGATTCTACAGTGCCTCAAGTTTTACTTATGATGGCTATGAACATTCAGCACCTAGAGGTTAATACTGATTATGACTATGTGGGATACATAGTTGATGCTATTCATGCCCCATTAGTGGAGATACAATCAGATGCCCCAGTACCTACCTTCAAGCATTATTCTCATCTGATGTATATGATTTTATATTATAATAGGGCATATATGGATAAAGAGCTTGAATTGTTTGTTTCAGAGTATGGTGTTGATGCACCAATCCAAAGATGGACTCAGGTATGGGATAGTTCATCCATCAACTCATCATTTGTCTGCTTTTTCAATTGGATTGTGGATCCAATTTTTAATTTATTGGGAATAGATAGGCATAGACTTCCATTTGAAATTAGAAAAGTTTTTAGACCTTGGGATTATGTTCCAAACTGGCCTATCTCTCACAATTGGGCTGAATTTTTCTTCTTCGATTACATTACTATCATCAGAGTATATGGTTGTACACAACCACCTCAAATCCTCCCCAAGTTTGTTCCTCTTAGGGCTGCATTTTTATAATTTATTTGGCAAATCACTTGGATTGATAAGGAATTTTTAGAGGGACATAAGAAGGGAACTTTTATCCCTAGATTATGGGTAGGTTTTGACTTCTCCATTGGGAAAAGGGTTTTTGATTTGATAAATGACTTCTTGAAGAAATACAGAATGTCTACAGTAGTTCCCAGGTTTTTTGATCCAGAACAGTTTATACAAACAACCTTGAGAAGAATGACTCCTTGGCAAAAGATTAGAGATCATGAGCCACTGGATGATGAAGATGTTGTAAGGAATAAGTTAAATAAGAAAGAAGTCTAGGAAAGGAGAAGGAAATGGAATGAACTCCTTAGGGCAAAAGCTGAATGGAAAGAGTTAGACAATTTTTTCTCTGGTTTTTCCCTGATCTCCCATACTTACAAAGGATAGAGTAAATGCTTAAGTCCTATGATACTCTAATGGAATAGGTACCACAGTTCAATGCTGAGGATGCACAATCTCAAGGGTCCCCAATTCCTGTTGCATTGCATGACCAAGAACATTAGGAACAACAGGAAGAAGAGCGTTAGGAAGAAGAAGAGGCCGATGAGGAAGCCACCTCGGCTAGAGAACCACCCAAGAAGAAACAAAAGAAAGAGAACAAGATGGTGCAGGATAGGAAAAGTATGGCGAAGGCTATGATTACTGAACATGGTAAATATTTTAGAAGGTTGAAAAGAGAATTGTAGAAAGAGCCTCAAGTTGAAGGCCAAAGGGATAACCAAATGGTTTTATTTGAAAAGGATGATGAGAGGGTCATGATAGCTAATGAATTCATGAAAGATGATGAATTCATAAAGTATGAAGAGTTCAAGACTTTTTTAATTAAGCTAAAACAAAAAGACTTGAGGCAAGGATTGACTACAGATGAAGAAAATGCAGATAAAAATGAAGAAATTGTAAAAACACTCCAGGATTATGATCCTGAGACTGAACTAATCACCATGGAACAAGCCAGGTTGTTGGTACAAAATAGTGGAGTAATGTTGATGCCTGGTTGGGACTTACAGTCCACATTTATCATTGATCAGATCAGGAGGCAAGAGGATCCCCTGTTGAAAATAGAGTGTGAGATGGATGAAGTGTTGAAAGGATCAGGATTTGATCCTAAATCCAAGACTCTGGCTATATGGTCATTAGCCCCTGCCACGCAAAAGCCTCTGGTCATGACTATCAGAGAGGAAAAAGGGCAGACATAATGATATGGAATTTGCAGAATACTACATATACTGAGATAGTTCAGTTAATGACACAAGTCTCATTCATGAACCTGGCAAAGGTTGATGACCTATCCAAGAGGTATGAAACAAATTTTGGCCAAATGATGGCCTTAGAAAAAAAGAATGAAGAGGTGGTGGTTCAGAACCACACATTGGAAGAAGAGATTGCTAAATTGAAAGAGGAATTAGTGGAGAGTAAAAGAGATAAGACTCCAATTCCTCAAGAAGTGTCAAAGATTGAAATAGATGCTGCCATAGAGGCAAAAGAGGATTCAACAATGGCAGAAGGCCGTTCCAAAGAAATGTCACAAGGACAGAGCATAAATGTCATGTCCATAATATTGCCAATACTTCAATATCGAATTGATGTTCTGAAGCAGAAGGCTGACATAGTGTATACACTATATGGCTCATTGCAAGAAGCCTCACAGGTAGCTGTTGAAGCCATGACATTCTTGGAGCCTATCTTTAAAACTTGGTCAGGAAGAGATAGGTTGATGGAAAAATTGAAGACATCTATGTTATACAGTGATGATTTTCCTGACAAGGTCACATATACAATAGAAATGATCAATGAGGTGAATAACACATATGGTTTCTTTAATGGGAAAGCTGACTTGATAAGCAGTAAATTGCAACTATTTGGTGACCAATGCCCTCCCTTGATCCCAAAAATATATGATGAAGCTGGCGTTCTAGAGTAGAAATCAGATTGGATAAATGGATTTGATGGGATATTTATAGATGAGGAGATGAAACAGTGCCTAGAAAAAGATGCAAATGCTCAATACTGCAATGAATTGATTGACAACCTATTCAAGGTTGAGAGAGACATGGAAAAATTTGTTTTAGAGGCCAGATCAAATGTTGATGCCAGGTGGACCGAGGTTGTTGCCAAACTAGAATAGGTGAAGAGTTTTGATTGGCCCACCGCAAAAGAGGTAAATAGGTGGGAGACAAAGTTGAAAGGATAAAGAGGACACTGTCAAACTGCATCAACAAACCTTCTTTAGACTCCACCAAAGTTTTCCACCTGTGTTCGGTTGCATTTTTGTCAACCACAATTTGTTGATTAAAAAGGTTTTGTAAATCTTTCCCAGTAAGTCCATAGCTTGCTGCATCCTTAGTTATAAAAGGACTCCAAGACTACTAGGAAAGGGATAGCCATTTTTCATGGGGATGTATAAGTTTAATACAAAAAATCTAGTTTAAAACTTATAGGTGTCTTTTGGGTTTTGAAAATATTGTTGACTGTAATAGCAATTTTGATCATGAATACAAATGAAATCCATCAATAGTGTTCTGAAACATATGAAGAGCATTTTGTCTTCATTGTGTTTTTCTGAATTTTATGTAAATTGAATGTTTGAGGAATGTTCAATTTATGCAGTTGTTAGGTAGATTTTGAAATAATTTTAGGGTTCTTTCAAGGAAAGATTAAAATTGCCTTAGGAGTATTTTTAGTGGGATTCAGATTTTATAATGAATTTGATGAATTGATTTGTTATATGTGTGAGGATAGATATATAAGGTATGTCTATGATTATGTTAGATTCTATGGATGTCTTAAATTTATGTTTATGACTAAAAGGGTTAAAATTGTTCAGCATCAACTCCATGCCCTAGGACTAAACACTGGTCTGTCTTTCATTGAATTAGGTGACTATCAATATTAAAAATGAACTTTAATTTTATGTCTAGTCTGTCATAATAAATGTTACAGTGGTCAACTCCTATAATTCCATTCATATTCTACTAGAATAATTTAGTGATTTGATTGTTCTGAGTTAGAAGGGTAATCCTACCTGAGTTTATGAAGCTCAAAGTGTAGGAGGTTTAATAACCTTGTTTCTGTCATTCTATATCTTGTGTGGTCAATGTCTGGGATAAATAGAGAAAGATCTCTAAGAGCATTTTTATATCAGCAAGAAAAGGAACTAACATGGAGCTCCATACAACTAGAGGTTGGACCTCTCCACACCCTCCACCAATGGAATGCCAGGGCCTGTCCAAAATTTGGAGTCCTATACCCAACTCAGCTCGATGAACAATGCCTTCCATGCCGAGAGCCCACTTTGGTTCTACACATTGTAAAGCCGCAAAGAGGACCTCCATCTTAGAATTCCCCACCGTGAGGTTGAGGGATAGAAAAAGAGAAGAAATATCCAGGTTAGTTTGAGGCCTCCACTCATGCTTTAGGAATTCCTCCCCAAAAAAAGTTGACAGTGCCTCCATGAATTCAGGCTCAACAAAGTGGAAGACATTACCCAACCTCTGCGTAGTGATTTCATTATGGAACATACGGAGTTTCTTTGGGGAGTTGAGTGAAAAATTCACCTCCATGACTAGAGTAATCTAGCTTGCTGTGTAATGAAACAAGTGCAGACTTCTTTCAATGAAAAATTACTCTTGGTGCTACAGACTCTTGTTGATTGTGAGGAAAGATCCCCAAGCTTCACGCTTTTAAAGAGGATCTTTACTTGATTTCATTTCTTGAAAAATAAGTCTTAATAAATGATCGACATACAGACTCCCATAGGCCCTTCTAACACTTGCCACCGGACTTGTGCGAGAGAGGGAGGAAGTACTAAGTGTATATGTGAAACAGATGCAAAAATATTATCCTTCATCAATACGACTGATCCTTTCATTCATGTGAAGCTAGTAGATGACACTTGTCTTTACCTTGTGCCAAATTTCAATCAAGTTGTCTGATTCAAATATATTCGTTCACACGCCAATACTTTGAAGTACAAAAAATTAGCTTGTATTAATGCCCACGCCACCATTGTTATAATTTCTCATATTGTAGAATCCCAATGACACTCCCATTATGTTAGCTAGTCCTGACCAAGATCAAATTGACTATAATCCTCAATTAATTTGATAGTATTTGGTTATCTTCTTACTCCAATATTTGATAGTGAATCTGCAAGGCTGTTGGCTTCCCTAGGGACATGGTTGATTTGTACCTCTGTGATATGGTTTAGTATGGCTCAAATGCTATGGATATATGGATTTAAATAACAAGCCTCCATTGCACCTTTTTTTATGCCATTAATGAAAAAAATTGAGTCACCTTCTAATATCAATTTCTTAACTCCTAGAGTATTTTCCAAGCGGGCAACTCTGAGTGCAGCTTGACACTCTGCTGCATTGTTTGTCCCATCTAACAAGCGACAAGCGCCCAAGGCAACTATATCACCTTTTTCAGACCATGCAACATAGCCAACACCTGAGGGACTTGGATTCCCTTTTGAGGCACCATCAAAATTAATTTTGATCCAACTCGACGATGGAGGGATCCAATGGAATTATAGGTGATCGCCCGAGGTAGGTTTAACCCTACAAAGTCCATGAATAGGCCTAAATTTGATGAGCGGAAAAGCTTTCTAGATCTTGAGATCCCTATTATCAAAGGGAGTTTTCAATGTATTAACATGAGCTACTGCATTGGACACTAATTCTGAGACAACTTTTTCCAGTCTGTATAGAAACCTTCTTATATCTTCCTTATCCCGGTCAAAAATTTGTCTATTTCTCTCCTTCCATATAGTCCATAGAGTAATAGACGACATTACTGACCATGTAGAGACAAAGGTGGATTTTGACTTTGGATGATGCCAATATTCTAGCCATTCCCAAAGTTTTTTCGGCATGGGAGTTTGCCATCCTAATTTTGTCAGAATAAATTTCCATGTCATCTGTGCAAAGTCACAGTTAATAAACATGTGATTGATGGTTTCCTCTGCCTTCCCATAGAGGACACATCTGAAAGGACCTAAGAAGCCGAGTTGCGTTAGGTTTTCCCCTGTTAGGATCTTTCTATTACTGGCCAACCACATAAACATGCTAGCTTTAGGGAGAACATGCTTATGCCAACAAACTTTTGCCTCCCAATCAACTAACTAGAATTTATCCTCAAGGAGTGTGTATCCAATTTTTATTGAGTATTTACCACTTTTAGACCCGCACCATTGCAGGGTATCTTTTTCAGTGGTGGAAAAAATAGGTCTTGTTCTAAAGATTTCATTAAGACATTCTGCATTGTGAAGCTGCAATCCCATAGTTTCAACATTTTTCCATTTGACCGGGGCACCTTCCACAAATTCCTGTTGTTCAAAAAATTTGGCTACCTTAAGCCCCCAATTCTGAGATGTTGCCTCAATGATTCTCTGGGGTATTTCTGTGTCATGCAATGCTTTGTGACCATTCCATGAGTCACTCCAAAAATTTGTTTGGTTACCTTCCCCCACTAACCATGTTAGATGATTTGTGATTAAATGTCTGCAAATAAGAAGGAAGTTCCATAGTGCGGATCCTTTGGGTGGATTTGCAATTGTGAGAATTCTATCTCTATCTTGATTATCAAGGTATTTGGCTTGCATAAATTTAACCCATCTTTGATCTAGGGCACTAAACATCTACCAAATCAATTTGGCTCCCATAGCTTCATTGAGAAACTTCAAATTTCTCATTCCAACTCCACCATTACCCTTAGGAGCACAAATATTTTCCCATGCTATTAACGGGATTTTATCGTGATCATGGGCCCCATTTCAGAGGAAATTTCTCATCTGTTGTTGGATAGTTTTAATAACTTTTGATTGGATTTTAAAATAGGCCATAGAGAAGATTGGCATTACAGATATAACTATTTTCAACATTAAGACTCTTCCTGCCATTGTAATCCACTTACATTTCCATCTCTTTAGTTTCGTGATGCACCCGTCATTCAGATTTTTCCCATGGGTGAATTTGAAAGATCCAGAAAAGAGAGGGGTACCGAGAAACTTACTTGGTAGTTTACTAATGTGGACTCCAAATAGATGAGCAATAGAAATTTGTGTATCATTCTCTATATTGAAGAAATAAATGTCTGATTTATCCCAGTTTACACTTTGTCCTGAAACAGAACTGTAGGCCATGAGAACATTTTTCATTACCAAAGCTTCTTGCATAGAGGCTTGCCTGAAGAGGCAAGTATCATCCACAAATTGGGAATGTGAAGTGGGGACCAACCCTTGGGCAATCTTAATGCCTTTCCAAGTACCACCCTCTCTCTTACTAGTGATAGAATGACCCAAAACCTCTGCTAGAAGGATGAATAAGAAAGGGGAAATGGGGTCTCCTTGCCTCAATCCTCTTGAGGTGACAAAAAACCCCTGAGGGCTTCCATTAATTAGGATTGAGTCCCTACAGTATGAGATCATGCTGGAGATCCATGCAACCCAACACAGAGAAAAGCCAAATTTAAGAACTTTGCTAAAAAATCCTCTGTCTACTCAGTCATAAGCTTTCCTGATGTCTAATTTGACCATCATCTGCTACTTTTTACATAATTTTGCAAAGTGAATAGCCTCATGTGCATGTACTATGCTTCTATTCAGAGTGAAACCACTTTTCTCTTGGGAGATTAATTTATCCAAAACCAATTTGAGTCTGTTCACTTCTACTTTAGAAATAATATTTTATATAGTATTGCACAGTGAGATTGGATGGAATTCATCAAAGGCTCCTGGTTTATCTCTTTTTGGGATCAGATTAACTAAAGCATTGTTGAAATCCTTCAACATAATTTGACATTTGTGAGATTCTTCTGCCACTAGAAAAAGTTCATCCTTCAGTGTAGACCAGAATTGTTGATAGAAGAAAGCTTGAAAGCCGTCTGGGCCTGGGGCCTTATCACTCCCAAGATTGAAGACAACGACCTTTAATTCTGAGCATGTGATAGGTTCCATGAGCCTCAAATTATCATCCCTTGTAATTTTAGGCTGGATGACTTCAAGCAAGCCCGTTTGAGCTACATCATTAGACTGGTTATCATTACTCCAAAGGTTAGAGTAGAAAGCTACAACAGTCCTATTGATATCCTTGTCCTTAGTTGTTACAAATCCATACAATGCTTTTATTGAAAGAATTCTATTAATACTCCTTTTTTCTTTTGTGGAGATGTGAAAGAATTTAGTGTTGCGGTCCTCTACTAGAAGCCAATTTTCTCTTGACTTCTGTCGCCAATAGATTTCTTCTCTCTGCAATATTTCAGTATATCTGCTTAATAGGTCTTTTTCTGTTAAAAAATCTATCTCATCCATGGAATGGGCCAGTACTTTGCTGTTTAGTGCACTAAGCTCACCTTCCAAGGTTGTTTTCTCCGCAAAGATATTTCTGAAATGAACTATGTTCCATATTTTTAAATTATTTTTAATGTGCTAGAGTTTCTTGAAGAATTTGAAAGCTAAGAATCCTTCCACTTAGGTGCTTCATCCCACCATTTAGTCATCATTTCCAGAAACCCTGGTTCTTGAAACCACATTTTTTCCATTTTGAAAGGACATTGGACATGGATTCCATCCTTCTGAATGATTAATGACACTAGAAAGTGGTCCGACCCAGATAGTGCAAGAACTTCAGCTTCAAGGATCAGAGGCACTTCTTGCTAGGTGCTTGCAAGAAAGAAACAAACTAGCTTTTTTGCAATATTGGAGAACCCCTATCTTCTATTTGTCCATGTATACATCCCTCCTTTAGCTTCTATTTCTAGGAGCCCATTATCGGTCACAAAAATTTGAAAATCTTCTTGCTGTCTGCTAGGGCCTCCCCGACCCCCCCTTTTGTCTAGAGGATTAAGTGTGGCATTGAAATCTCTAGCCAAGATGATCAAGGCTTGTTCATATGTGTGGATAAAATTAGATATTTCACCACACACATGCCTTTTATCCTTGATTTTGATAGGGCCATAGACATTAATAAGATATCCAGTAAAATTTAAAGCCAGTGAGCTTACTTTTGCTGCTTGCTAAGAAGAAGTTTGGGATAGAGCTATCAGATTCACCATCCATGGGTTCCATATAATTCTAAGTCCACCTGAAGCCCCTTCAACATCCACAAAGAAGCGAGACCATTTCAGTCACACTCCAAATGTTTGAGCCACTGCTTCCCTTTCTTGTTTAGTCTCCTAAATATAAACTATATCTGGATGCGTTTGATCAAAATCCCGCTTGATCATCCAAATTTTTTCAAGGGCATTACAGCCCCTGACATTCCACATTAGGATTTTCATTATTGTCCAGGAGAGAATAAATCTCTCCTAGATCTAAGCTTTGATTGGCCCTTCATGTTTCCAGCGTCTTCCAGTAGTTTCTGAATTGATTTCCTTCCTTGGCTTTGTTGACCTCCCATTTTGGCTTTGCCAGACTATCCTTTAGATTGATAGATCAATCATTGTTCAGCAATACCTAGCTCCTTCTGAAGCCCAAATTCATCCTCCATATTGTCTAGATCTACTTTCTCTTCTGATAGGAACACCATATTAGATTTTGCTAGGGACTTTAGAATGGCTTGGGGTGAAGCTTTAGGGGAATCCAAAAAATGAATGGGTGCTAAAATGTTAACTCCCTCATAAACTAACAATCTTTGTGTGTTTTTAGTGCCACCCATTGATTGAGATTCTAATGAGAAGTTAATGGAGGCATTCCCAATTACTTTCTAGTTAGAGGTTGTTGGCTTGTTGGAAGGAACCTCTGTAACTCCCGTTAGATCCTCCATCTCCTGAGAATGCTTTGGACCTTCTTGATCTCCTTCAAATGTAGAACCCACGGGGGCTCCTGTCTTGGCAGAAAGAGTGATTAGCAGATCACTTGGGGTTTCTTTTGATTGAGTTTTTTTGCCCAGATCTGTACATTGGGATGTTGGGGTAACTTCTTTGGTTGAGAAAATGTTGGCTATTTTTTCCTCCAGACTTCATTCTGAGACATATTTACCAATCTGGAGTTTTTGGCATTCTTGCTCTTTGTGCCTCCATTCCTTACAAGATTTGCATTTATCCAAGATTTCTTCAACCTATATTTCTTGACACCAATACCCTTCAGCGGTCCACATCTCAACATCTTTGGGAAGTAATGGATGCGGCTTTCACATAATACATATTTTGGCGTACATACAATGATCCTCCGTCGAAATAGCCTCACCAGCTTTCAAGAAAGTGCCTACTTTATAGCCGATAATTTCCAAGGTTTCAGCATTCCAGTATTCAAAGGGAAGATTATAGAGTCTAATCTAGATGGGTATTTCCTCAATTGAGGAATGCTTGGGATTGAAATTGGGGATCTAGTCTTTAATATTCATACCAATACCATTCATCATAAAAGGGTCATTAAAGAGTATTACCATTTTTTCTCTCACAGAGCCGGCGATGATTAAGAAGAAACCATTTGGTAGAGTTTTGATACCAAAGTGCTGCACCCATTCCTCATCCACCAAGGCCCTCAGTTTGGGGTAAGATGACCATCCTCTGCCCCATTTCAAGAAGAATCCCCTTTCGCGTAGCATTTGGACTGAAGCCTTCCAACTTTTGGTTTCAATCCTGATGTTCACCAATCATTTGTCATTTGTCGTTGGTACTTCCTAGGTGATTGGCTTGGCTTGCTATGCTGGCCATGGGACCTGTGCTTGTCTTTTAACACCTTCAGGCTTTCTAGGAAGTTCTTGAACTCCCAGAAAAATATTTGGGAAACCCCAATGATTCTGACCTATAGGGGGAATATTGGCGCTGCAGTCTCCAAATGTCATACGACGTGCCTTGCCAGTTTTCTATTGGTTTGAAAAAGTATACGGGCGCTTAAAACTGCGAGTAGGAAGATGTCCTTGGCCGCCATGGCTTTTGTCAAAACCTCGATCGTTGAACCAAAAATGCCTACGCTGCTCCATTTTTATATTCTCCATGTACATTTATTGTTATGTGTATGATTTTGTGTTTGTTGATTTCTCGTTGCTTATCATTATTTCATTTTTAAAAATTTATTAGCTTAATCACATTAATATGATTAAAACATTACGTGGTTAATATTTTTAGTGTGTTTTTTGCCTTGAATTTAAAAAAAATGAGCATAGAATGTGTTAAAGGGGTATATATTTTTATCCTTCATTACTCATTTTAATAGCCATTGGTATTGCAAATGAGGACTTGTTTGGAGTTTGGACCAACTAGTTAAGTGTGCATTGTGTTATTTGGTGAAGTGCAAAATGATGAACACTGGTCCATTGGGTTGCAAAGGTCGTATGCCAAGGTTATGATGAATGTAAGTATCACAATAAAATACAAATACCTATATTTGCATTTTCAATCTAGTCTTCCCTTTACTAGAGCTTTCTTCTAATTCAAGTTTCTCTGGGGAAAACCTCATGTTCTCTCCAATTTGTGTGTGTGTACGATCCATTACTTTTCCAATTAAATTGATCTTCATTAAATAATCAAACAACTTTATGAAATATTACTTAGAAAACTTTCCTAATTCCTCTCAAGAGGTAGGAATAATCATTTACTTGACTCATAACATAAAAGTTTGATATATTAGTGATTTGAATGCAATGTATGCAACATATTTTTCCAATTTAAAGGATTGCAATATTGTGTGAGTGAAGTACATGGCATTCCTTGAAAAGGTTTTTCTAAAGTGAAGCATTTATGTTTTTTAATTGTTTATGAATTTTAAGTTGAAAGTTAGAACTTTCAAACAAAAATTATACCATCAAATTTAATCAAAAGGAATTGGATATGGTTTATTCATCATGAAAATGTCTAAGATGTTGATTTTAGCTATCACTTTATAAAGATAAGAAAGACTAATTAAGATCTTAATTATTTATCATGGATTGATAATCTATAGAAAAAGGATCCAATTATTATTTTTTTATTAGTAAAAGTATATTTATTATTTTTGATATTTGATATAAAATTCTAGTATAAAAATGGCTTCCACCTTGAATTTTCAATCATCCATCCAAATACATTGTTCCACCAAAAATATCTGCCACCCATCATATTGATTCAAAATGAATAAAAATCCAAATACAAAAAGTTCCTTCATGTTATACAATTTTAACACACCACCCCTAGCAATTGTATATCAAATCAAAATTTGGCAACACAAAATTTATAGAAATTACAAAATGAACATAAATTCTTCACTATAGAGACACCAAAAATGCAGTGGAAAAATGAAAAAATTGTAGAAAAAAGTAGAGGGAAGGAATCAATCTATTCCTTTGGTTCTCCTCATCTTATAGCCTCCCCACCTTCCTTTTCTTTAACTACTCCTCCTCCTGTTCGAGGACTTCATCTCCACACCCACACCACCACGCCAACAATCAATAACTTGAAATTTGAGGCATTGTTTCTCTAGCTTCAATAGCCACCTCCTAACCATAAATTTAATCTTTGATGAAGCACCATCCCCAAGTTTCCTCTACCCATTGAAATAACCTATCTTCTGATGCCCTCTATAGTAGGAAAGAGAAAAGTGGTGGTTACACACTAAGTACATCCACACAATCACCTTTATTTAAAACAAAGCCTCTGCCAAAAATAACCATAGAAAGAAATGCCTCAAGCCCATGACACCAATATGGTTTAACATAGGTCTAGATCACGTTTTGAACCTCTTCCTTCTAAACAAGCTCAAGACACCAAAATAAGAACACATATGACACATCAGTATTGGTGTGGTACTTGTATCTCGCTGAAATGTATTCATCTCCCAACACTGTGTGAACCAACATCAATAAAAATATATCGTCAGTAGTAAAAATTTATTTCATTCTATCCTCTATTACCCTACCCCCAAAAAAAATCAAACACTTATGGATTTGCAAGCTAAAATTTTCTTCCATTTTTGAGCTCAAACCCTACCACAATTCTTGTAGACAAAAGTGAGAAACTGAATGTCAAAGAAATGGCTTTCTTTAGGCAAATAAATGCTCACACAAATTGACTTTAGAGTGGTACACTACAAGGAATTTAGTGACATTCCATGTACACTACCTCACTATTGGAAATGGGTTGAGTAACTGAGAGGGGAGGGGTGAATCAATTACCATAAAAACAAATCCAAGTCCCTTAGATGTATTAATCAAACTTATCACTGTTACTCGGTTAACAAAGATATTCTGTTGTTACTCGGTTAACAAAGAAAACTTAAGATATTAACTGTGATTATCCTTTAGTGATTAAGTACAGAAACATAAAGCATAAATAAAATAATATGTACAAAGATGACACCAATATTTAACATGAAAACCCAATTTGGGAAAACCACCAATTGAAAATAGTTACAGTTTTTCACTCTTCTGAAGTGAGCCCTGTTAGGAGCCAACCTTGTTAAATGTTACAAAATGCACTGTTAGGTGTGACCTTGTTAGAGGATTTAATCAGCCTGTAAGGAGTGGCCTTGTTAGGTCTTCAAACACTTCAATGTAGAAATGCCACCTTGTGAGAGGATTTATGAAAGACTATTAAGTCTACTCTGTAAAGAGATTTGGATCACTGCTACAATTGTTAGAGAGTAACAATGGATTGACCTGTTTGACGAAGCAACTATCTTTGCTAATTTAGATATCTGCTCTGGCTTTAAACTAAATCCTCACTGATCAAATATTCTATTATAGCTATGTCTAGATGTTCTTTCCTTAATCATAATCCCATCTGATTTTTCCTTCACTCTTCATATAAAAAATCTGCCATATATTTATGCTTATTATTCCTCTATATTCATTCCAAACTTGACCTTGTATATATATGATAGGCCTTGTCAAGTCGGCTTGAATAAACTTCCAAATAAATAATAAAACTTAAGTTTTTCGGCTGCATATAACCAATTAAACATAAAGTGTAAATTGTTGTTAGTCAGATGATACTAAATGCATAACTCGATTAAAACTGTAATCCTTCAATGCCCGAGTGTTACAGTATTGCCTGATTGAACTAGGTTAGAAATGAAAATCACTTGGACTTCTTCAATGCTCAAGAGATCTTGGCATACACTGACTGTGCTCAGTTAGGTATAGACATTTGTGTAACATCACTACATTTGTGTATACATCAATGACAATACAGAATTGAATAATTGTCTTCAACAATCTCCCTCTTTGACATTGATGGCAACACAACATGTCATAATACAAAGAATTTTAGAGGAACAAAAACAAGGATAAAATTTTATTAATTTCCTTAGCTTCATTCTGATTCTCATCCAGAAAACTCACTCTATCTTCACAATCACTCAAATACAGATTTCTCTCTCTTACATCAATCTCTGTTTCTGATAAAATTTCTCCCTCTGTCATCAATAATATTTCCCTTAATACTTTATTTGGCATGAAATCAATAATATTTCCCTCTTTAACATCCAAATGCCAAAGACTCTATCCAATGAAATTGTAGTGTACCTGATGTATTGATTCATATGCAATAAGTTCCGACAATCTGCATCAACTTGTTAAATCTTTTCTATAGCTCAGTTGATGCATCACTAATCTGTCCATTAGTGAACCTTAGTTAGGGGAATCACCCCTAACTTTCCTCTAAGATACAAGAATGCATCCTTAGGTAACGGTTTTGTGAATATGTCTACAATTTGTTCTTTAGTATTCACATATTCCATCCTTACTTCCTTATCCTGAACCAATTCCCTCAAGAAATGATACTTTATTGCAATATGCTTAGTCTTAGTATGCATCATAGGGTTCTTTGAAATGTTAATTGCACTAGTGTTGTCATAGTAGATAATAACGGGTTCTTTGATTTCCTCCTTCATACCTGACAACAACTATTTGAACCATATGATATTTGAACAATTTACTGCTGCAACAACATACTCTACCTCTGTTGTAGACTAAGAGATGCAATTCTGTTTCTTCTTTCTACTATCACATTTTTCTATGGTGTACCTGGGGCAGATACTTTTCTCTTGATTCCTTTTTCATTGTAGAATTCATTGAACTCATTAGAAATGAATTCACCTCCTCTATCAGATCTTAGGAATTTAAGTTTCTTTCCTATTTCCTTCTCAACTCTGGCAAGGTACCACTTAAACTTATGAAAAGATTTTGATTTTTCTTTGAGAAACATAACAGTCATCATTCTAGAATGGTCATCAAGAAATAGAATGAAATAATTCTCTCCCATGTAACTTTTTATTCCAATTGGTCTACACAGATCAATATGCACTAGCTAAAAAACTTCTTCAGTATTGTAATTCTTTCTCTTGAAACTAGCTTTTCCCATCTTCCCAATTTGACATTGTTTGCATATTGCCAATTCAGGTTTCTTTAAAATAGGAATACCTCTTACTCTTTTGTTCTTGCTTATGTTTACCAGGTTATAAAAATTCACATGACACAACCTTTAATGCCATAACCAACTTTCTTCTACTTGTGCAATAAAACATGAACTTTCAGTGAGATTAAGATAGAATAGATAACCTTTTATTTTCCTACCATTTCCAACTATGTTTCCTTTACCATCCAAGATTTTGGCCTTACCATTCATGAATTTTACCTTGAAAACAATGTTATTCAGCTGTGCCACACTTGGTAGATTACACCTTATTCCTTCAACCCAATAAGAATTATCACATTTGATTCCTTCAGTTAGAGAAATACAACCTTTACCTTTCACATAGAAAGGTTCATCATTCCCTAAATTGACACTCCCACCATCATAGTGCTCAAGATGTTCAAATTTAGTTTTATCACCAGTCATGTGGTGAGAACAACCACTATCAATTATCCAAGTGTCATTTTTTGCTAATATGAGAGTAAAGTGTAGTCTTTTCATTATCTTCATTGTCTCACTCATCATTAATAGAAATGTAAACCATTTCATCTTCATCTTCATTTTCATCACTATCATAATATTTTTCAATATAATAAGATTTCTTACCTTTGTCCGTGTAGCTTTTATAGCTTTTGAAATATTTCTTGCCTTTGTACTTGTTGAACTTTCTCTTGCCTTTGTCTTCTTTGTTTGGACATTTAGCAGCAATGTGACCAACCTCATCACATGAAAGCCAAATCAATGATATTATTCCTTTGTACTGTCCATTTCCTTTGGCAGCTCTCTTTTCAAGTAATGCTTCAATGATTTCTAGATCTTCATCATTAGAATCATCATCACTATCATTGTCAATCTATTTTCCTTTTGATTTTATATCCATATTACCAAGGTTTAATTTATCTTTAAATGCAAACTCAAAATTGCTAGGATTAGGAGAATAATTGTCAAAACTTTCCAACTCAAAAGATGTAAGTCTTCCAACCAATGCATCTAGATTTATATCATTACTGCATCTCATCTCTTGAATATCTGAAACTCTAATTGCATAGATAGGAAGTAAAGTTCTCAATACCTTACTAACCACTATTTTGTCTTTAATTGTTCCACCGACAGCTCTGATGGAACTTACACTTTTCTTGATTCTTTCACTGTATTCTATAATGTCTTCACCTTCTTTCATTTTCATCTGATCAAATTGACCTCTAAGACTCTCTGGTTTGGCTCTCTTTACATTTTCATCTCCTCCATGGATATCATGTAGTTTCTTCCACATGTCATAGGCAGTAGGGAAATCCTTGACTTCATCAAATTATGAATAGCTGAGTGAAGAAGCTATATCAATCATCATTATGTTATGATTCTTCATGTCCACCATCTGATCCACATAGGTCTCAGTGGTTCCACATACTTGTGGTCCAAGAATTGCAAACCAGTAACTCCAATAGTAGATATATGTAGCCTCATCAACTCTTTCCATGCAAAAAAAATGTCTTTGTTAAGCTTGGGGATCTCCCTTCTGTAAGATATCTCTGATCTTTAGCTTAGGCTTTGAAACCTTCCCTAAAAGCACCAAATTGTCTGATACCAATTGTTGGAAATGGGTTGAGTAACTAAGAGGGGAGGGGTGAATCAGTTACCACAAAAACAAATCCAAGTCCCTTATATGTCTTAATCAAACTTATCACTGTTACTGGGTTAACAAAGATATTCTGCTGTTACTCGCTTAACAAAGAAAAGTTAAGATATTAACTGTGATTATCCTTTAGTGATTAAGTGGAGAAACATAAATCATAAAGAAAATAACATGTACACAGATGACACCAAGATTTAACATGGAAACCCAATTTGGGAAAACCACCAATTGCAATTAGTTACAATTTTTCACTCTTTTGAAGTGAGCCCTGTTAGGAGCCAACCCTGTTAAAGGTTACAAAACACACTGTTAGGTGTGACCCTGTTAGAGGATTTAATCACCCTATAAGGAGTGGCCTTATTAGAGGTCTTCAAACACTTCAATATAGAAATGCCACCTTATGAGAGGATTTATGAAAGACTGTTAAGTCTACTCTGTAAAGAGATTTGGATCACTGCTACAATTGTTAGAGAGTAACAATGGATTGACCTATTTGACGAAGCAACTGTCTTTGGTGATTCAAATCTTTTCTTTGGCTTTAAACTAGATCCTCACTGATTGAATATTCTATTGCAGCTCTGTCTAGATGTTCTATCCTTAATCAGAATCCCATCTGATTTCGCCTTCACTCTTCATATCAAAACTCTGCCATATATTTCTACTTTTATTTATTCCTCTATATTCAATCCAAACTTGACCTTGTATATATATGATAGGCCCTGTCAAGTCTTCTTGAATAAACTTCCAAATAAATAATAAAAATTAAGTTTGTCAGTTGCATATAATTAATTAAAGATAAAGTGTAAACTACTGCTAGTTAGCTGACACTAAAAGCATAACTAGGTTAACACTGTAATCCTTCAATGCCTGACTGTTACTGTATTGCCTAAGTGAGCTCGGTTAGAACTGAAAATCACTTGGCCTTCTTCAATGCCTGAGAGAGCTTTGCATACACTGACTGTGCTCGGTTAGGTATAGACATTTGTGTAACATCACTACATTTGTGTATACATCAATGATAATACACAATTGAATAATTGTCTTCAACACTCACAACCTTTCCAACTACTTTAACAATTGAAATACCCTTAGATATTCAAAAATTTTGCTACCAAATTCGTAATGAAAGGATATTTTCCCATTTTGATAGGGAATTAACAATGTGGTTACCTTCCCGCAAAAAATGAGTTATTTTAAAATTTATCAATCTTTTTACAAATAATATTTACTATTTTTCCAATTTTCCATCCAAGCACCTTGCTATTGGCTATAACATTGACTATTATCTACGAAGATTCACCTTTGAGGTGTAGTTGTTCCATGTCAATCTTTTGAGCCCAAAAAATACCAAGCAGAGCTATCTTCACCTCTACATCATTATTGGTACCATCTTCTAATTTGCAAGTCTCCATAGCTAAAATGTTTCCATTCATATCTTGTGCTACACTACTTGTGCATGAATAGTTAGGGTTCCCTTTGGATACATGATCAAAATTAATCTTAATCCAACTCCTCTCTAATTTCTCCCATCTCACCTTGGATTTTATATTTGGAATAGGATGAGGATGAGAAATATTATAGGCAGACAAACAAGGATTCAATTGTTGCCAAAATAATTGGAAATAAATGCAAGAGTGTTGAAACCAAATAAATAACCAAATTTATAATAAACATGAAAAATGTAAAAATAACATTATGCACAATTATACTAGGTCAACTTTATAAGATGAGACAATATGAAATCATATGTGTAGTAACATGCCATACCATGAGTTTATATTGAGAAAAAACCATGAAGGTATTATAGACACACACAATAAAGGATATGCAACAAGGAAAAACATATTGTTAATCAATTTACTAGGAGATACTTGATGTACGTCAAAGGATTGGAAAACCAATTATTCAAATTAAAGTTTCACTTTGAGCAATATTAATTTTGGCCCTAAATTAAAAATGGAAAACACATTTTATAGGACCAAAATGTAAGTAATTTGTCACACTCACAATCAAATAGAATGAAAAGTGTATTTAGTAAAATATTGAAGATTGTGTTAACAGGTATATGTGCTTATCACTCCACAAATAATTGACACAATCTTTACCCTTTTTAAGTTATGTATATTAAAATTAAATATGTATTACCAATCAATAGATGACAATTATGACTAAAATATTAAAAAAACCTTTAAAAATAAAAATAAAAATAATATCCAAATAAAAAATAAAAAACATTATAACATAATTATAATTAGGATTGGAGATTCATTATTGGGGGCACCTCTTTCTAAATTAGAAAGTGTTAGAGTAATAGTCTATCGGGGTTACTAATTTAAATCATTATGATCTAATTAGTAACTTCCCTATTCACTCTAGTTTGCTTTAGCTAACCTTAGGCAGTTTCTATTTCTTGTAGTTTCCCTTTTAGGGTTTCGGTATTCCTTTATAAGGAATCACCTCTTTGTATTTTGATAAGGAGATAGTTTTGTAAATCATTATTGTTGAATATAGAAATAATTTCTGTCAACATGGTTTTCCTGTCTCTGGCCTATCGGCCACCATAGCCATTCTGGATCCTTCTGTCTTCTGTCTACTTCTTCTTCTTTGTAATTGTCTTGCATGCAGGTGTTCTTGGGTAGATTGATGTTCATAAATCTTAACATGGTATCAGAGCTTCCCTGCTTGTGACTATTCGTTCTTTGTTGAAGCTTTCAGACTCTGAGGGTTTCAGAGGGTTTTCCAGTGTTTTTTGTGGTTTTTTAGGGGCAAGCTTTGGTTATGGTCACTTTGGGCTCAAACGGACATTCCCATTGAGCTCAGAGGACCCTAAAATTCAGAAACGACATAAAATTCATCCATTTTGGACTACTGGGCTCTGAGGCAATTTTTTTTGGTTTTTGTGTCGTACGGCACAAAAACTGAGAAAAAAAAATTTAAAAACCATTAAAAAAATCCAATTTTTTAATGTTTTTTACGGTTTTCAAAGTGCAGCGCTTTATTTTTACAAAGGCGCCGCCATACGGCCGCCGCGCCGCCCAGCGGCCACCTGCCGCCCCACCGGCCCACCGGCCCCCTTCCACAGCGGCCCGCTCGATTTGTGTTGCGGCCCCCGCTCAGCGGCTCCTCTACCGCGCTCAGCCAGCCCACAGCTGGTCCCCTGCTAGCTCCGCCCATCCGCGGCTCCCCGCCGCCCAGCCCACCAGCCGCTCCGCGGCCCTCAGCGCCTCCGGCCGCCCGCGCTCTGCTGCCTCTGCGAGCGCCGCCCCGCTCAGCCAGGATCCGCCACCGCCGCCCCGGGTGGCGCCTTTTGCTCAGCCCCCGTAGGCTTAAAACACTATGCGGGCAGTCTTATTACTGACCAGGAGCTAGGGTTAAGCCCCCGGCACACGGCATGCGCCCGGGGGCCATTTTTTTTTAGCCCCTGGGGCTCTTGTAAGCCTTTTAGGGCATTTTTGGGGGTACCTGGGCCTTTTTCGCTCTATAGGGAGCATACAGGGGTATTTTTCTGACTTCTATATATCGTCGGAAAGCTCTTTCTGAGCACTTTCTGATGGTAGAGGTTAGGGTTTTTGGTTCCACCATTTTGATAGTGTTTTTTTCTATTGAATTCCAATGTTTTGTTTTGCCTTTTGGGAGTCATATCTGGCTCATTCGGACTCCTTTTTCGGCAAACGAGATATCGTCAGAAAGTTGATTCTATGTACTATTCAGTGGCAGAGGTATTTCTTCTAGATTCTACTCTAGATTTTCACTCCTCTGAGTTTTGAAGTTTATGCACTCTGGTGGCGTGCTTAGTTCTTCAGGTCCGGGGATCTCTTCTTCTGGTTTCATAGTTCACTCCTCTTTCTGACATCTGAGCTTGCATGCTCTTTCTGATGCATTTTTGTTTTGTAAACGCACTGAGATAAAGTGCCTTCTTCTGCTTTCTTGGGATCTTGCACACCTAGTTTAGTTTTTGTACCCGCACTATGTTATAAAGTGCCATGGGGGGATTATGATGCATTTGCCACTATAGGCACATCCACTTTTGTCAAGTGAGCGTACCTTCCACGACATTAGCCCATGTAGTCTTTGTCTGTGACACCGCCCTTTATCTTGTGTGTGTGCTTCTGTTGCACTGTTGGTGTTCCTGATTCTTCTTCTGCAGCTGTTTCTGGTACTGCATTTCAGTGTTCCTATCACCTCTCCCAGTTTAGCATTATGGGGGGGTTCACCTGTTGGTTCTATTACTTCCTGGTTCGATTGATCAGCTCTTCAGACACTTGTCTTCTCTACCTGATCATGCACTTCAGTGGGGGTTCCAGCAGTATCTTCTGACAGAGTTTTCAGACATGATTCGGAGGTGCTTCTAGCTCTATTCTTGTTCCTCTCTCTGGGACATCTTTTCCCTTTATGTTTTGGGTACCTGATCAGGCCTAGTTGCCGGGACCCTTCTTTCCTACTTTCTGCAGTAGTTTCCTAGGTTTGGCTTCTCCCTAAGCTTATCTTAAGGGGGGGTGTTAGAGTAATAGTCTATCGGGGTTACTAATTTAAATCATTATGATCTAATTAGTAACTTCCCTATTCACTCTAGTTTTCTTTAGCTAACCTTAGGCAGTTTCTATTTCTTGTAGTTTCCCTTTTAGGGTTTCGGTATTCCTTTATAAGGAATCACCTCTTTGTATTTCGATTAGGAGATAGTTTTGTAAATCATTATTGTTGAATATAGAAATAATTTCTGTCAACATGGTTTTCCTGTCTCTGGCCTATCGGCCGCCATAGCCATTCTGGATCCTTCTCTCTTCTGTCTACTTCTTCTTCTTTGTAACTGTCTTGCATGCAAGTGTTCTTGGGTAGATTGATGTTCATCAATCTTAACAGAAAGGAGGTGATTGTCAAAGCTACTGGGTTATCATTTGAATGAAGAAAACAAAAGAAGACTAGTCATGTGGTGGATAATGATACACTAGTAAATTTTTGCCCAATTTTTGACAAGATTTAGTCAATTTTTTGATGTAGGTTGGTCGACCAAAAAACCACTATTGTTGTCAAACTTTCTTCGTCACTTATACAACACAATAAGTTTGTGTCTAACTATTGACCATCCTAGTGGTTGAATGTTTGACGATTCCAACGTCAAAATAACCAAAGGAGTGGTGAAGAATGACCCACATATCCTTGATCTTTTTCGAATAGCATTCATTTTTTTGGTCGATCTATCGACTACCGTATACGTCAAGACTGTAGCATTCTTGTCAAATCATACAACCATTTTGGTTGAACTAAATAGTCTCTGCCTTCAAAATATTGAATGCTGCATATGTCGATACTGTAGCATTCTCAAAAAACCATACAACCATTTTGGTCAAACTAAACAGTCTCTGTCGTCGAACTATCGACTGCCTCATACATCGAGACTGTAGCATTCTTGTTGAACCATACAACCATTTTGGTTGAACTAAATAGTCTCTATCATCAAACTATCAACTGCCACATATGTCAAGATTGTAGCATTACCGTCAAACCATACAACCATTTTGATTGAACTAAATAGTCTCTACCGTTGAACTATCAACTTTTGTATACATTGAGGCTGTAGCATTCTCGTCGAACCATACAACCATTTTGGTTGAAATAGCGATGACATAGTCATATTTTAAAAATAATAATAATATATATTAATCATCTCTTAATATATTATAATAGGTTGATTGTCTGATGAATGTTCTTGGATTAATGTTCCTGAACAAATTCTCAATCAAGAAGTGTGTTCTTGAATAAATGTTGATTATTATAGATAATTGTGAGAAATGAGCATAGAAGAAGGTATACGGAGCCTCCATGTAAAGACATCCAAATCACTTGGAGAATATCAACATACCCGTATATGGTAAATCGGGTAGTTTTTTATCTAAAGAAGTTACATAAGTTGGATATATATCTCCACTCTCCCATTTCTATCTTTAGTTGTGCATTTCATAAGATTTGATTTCCTATGGGATTGCTTTTATATTTTAACCATGCCCATTTACCTTCACCCCTTGATGTCATTAGTTTAACCAATAATTTCTTCCTACAGTTTAGTTGAATCTTCATCTAGATACAAATATGAATATTTTATAGGACTCATATTGCTTAGAATCTAGTTTCACCCTCAACTCTCATCACATGACATGTTTAATAGGCCTACAACATTCTTCTCTTATAGTTTCAATCATACTTGAGCTTTTTTGTTCCTATTTTGGTTTGTCTATAAGAATTAAGTTTTCAAATCCAGCATATATTGTTTATCCGGTGATAATTAGATTTTTCCTCTACCATATATTTCATTGTGTTATCTTTATTATAATCTAAATATGTTGTACTTGCCTCTTTTTCCTTTTCTATTAAACTCTCCACCACTTATACACATGATTTGACCTCCTCTAAATGGTTTCTTCTGTTACACTCTTTCACCTTCACACCCCACATGTTTTATTGTTGTGATATGTGTGAGTGAAGATTTTCTTAGAAATTTTGAATTAGTTGTAACTGTACCTTTTCCTATAGTTGTATCTATGGTATCAGTAAGTCCAATGAAAAATGTACACTTCTAATCAGTAAGTCCAATGAAGTTTTTGAATGTTCCAAAGAAAAAAATTCTTTGTAACTTGTTAACTTAAGGATTATTTTACCTAAGGTGGGAGTTCTACTAGTACCGACCTCATAGCAATGTCCATGACCAAGTACTTGAGAAAAAAAAAATCCTGTAAGAAGAACACCTACATATTTTAGCTCATGACATAAAAGAGTATAAAATATAACCCTTTATTGAAATTTTGTTATAACTAAAGACTCATTACTTCTTACTTAATAACAACATGCTTGTGACATCAATTCATCTATCCTCTTCACTATATCCTTGGTTGGATTTGGATCCTCCAAAATTTTCATAATTTCTGTAGTGAATTTTTTTAATTTTTTCTTCACCATATTTACAGGGTTAAGGATATCTGCCTCATTCGTATCTACAACTATTTCCTCTATTGTTGCAGGTGCTTTTCCCCTATCCTGAACATCAATTTGTGACAGGAATATCAGTAAAACTATCAAAATAACTCTAAAACCCTAAATAAAAGAACATAATAATATAATATTTTTCATCTATCTAATTTGTACAATTACAATAAGGTTTACCTTTGCTGAAGAATGGGTGGGTGGAGCATCCGTGCAACCTCTATCATGTGGGGGATCCATGTCATCCTGTGATAAAGGTTAAATATAAAAACTTCAGCAAACTGAAAGCTTTGCAAAAAACACTTATTAATAAAATGGTATATTGGAGTCATAAAGTTGAGGTTAGTTTAAATGGTATATAGTACTTACCACCCCATGATAGTAACTTTTTTTGCATCTATGCGATTCAAATGGTAATCTACTAGCAGTTCTTCCCTTGAAATTATTGATTTCATCGCACATACAAAAACATGATTCCCCTCATGCACCTCAAATATATAATTGGGTTGCTTATTAGTTGAACCAAGTCATGTACTATTTATAAAACCCGCAATATCCCTACTATTTTTGGTCTCCCGTCAATGTACATAGCAAATCTTTTACTTTGATCATTTTATTTCCATTGTATATAATTTGCTGACAGTGCATACCTACACATACCTTTTTATATTGAACAATCCACATCCAATCATTGCAATTGTAACAAGGTCTGAAAAACTCCATCAATTCAAAGAGTTTGTTGTAACATACCTTTATCTCATCCATGGAAAATAGGCCCAAACCATGTAATGATGGAGTTATGCAATATATCCTCTCGTCAAGACAAAAATCACTATTAATTGGAGGTAGCTCCTTGGCTACCCATTCTTTCTCAAGATGTGTGTACTGAAAGGGCACCTTCATGTCACCTTTGGTCTCATCATCATAAGAACATGACCCCCCTTTAGTAAGGAAAAATTGCATGCGTTTATTGAATTTTTTTTCTAATCTTTTGACCTCTAGTTGATCTCCCTATTTTAACCGTACTACATGTCAAAATTTCATCTACCATTCCCGCATTTTCCTCATTTGAGGAAGATAGATCTGAAAAGTACCTATTTGGTGGTTCCTTCAATCCATCAAATGATATATATAGTTGGTAAGGAGTGAGATATTTTGCTAAATTAGGGTAATGTTGATGAAGTCGGCCATAAAATTGATGTTGAGGGTAGTATTGTTAAATCATGAGAAAGTTAATACCTTATTATTAAACCACTCAACGAACATGGGGGTAAAGAGAAAGAAATCAATTAATAAACTATTTCTATAGGGTGTACTGAATTATACCTGCTGATCCATGTCACTGTGCAGGATCCTCGTCAAAGGGGTTAAATTTCCTGCATATGTGAATCATTTATCTTAAGTTAGCTAAAAATTACATGATACGTATGCTAAAAATTACGTAGAAGACAAAATCAACAATATCCAAGATCGTAAACATGAAAAAATTACCTTTACCTTATATAAGGACTGCAAGATCGTCAACAGAAGGGGTGACGATGTGTGTAGTCAATTGCATGTTTCTAGAAAGGTTGATAATCAAACAAAATATATACATGTAATCAACAACAATTAATTGAGCATCATAAGAAATACATTGGTAATCATAAATCACATATATTGTAATCATTAGAATTGAACACAATGAATTAAGTATACCATGCTGTTAGAGTTGAATACACCAATAAATCAATATTATATATATATACTAATCAATATAAATATATATTAATAATTAAATCACATATCTTGTACATTTCAATCATGTTATTGATCATCATCATCATCATCATCATCATCATCATCATCTTCTTCACCATCTTCTTCTTCTTCTTCTTCTTCAGTATCTTCTTCTTCCATCACATTATATACTTTATCAGTCTTCCTCTTGAATCATGTCTAACAAAAATGACCAACCTGATTTATGTGGAACCTCTAAGTAAAACACTTGCTCATGTTGTCTTGGAAGAACATAGGCCTCATCTCCAACTGGCTCAAATGACCTTGTATTAATCATTGTAAATCCATTATCATGTTGAATAAAAATTCTATCGTGATTATTTTGATCCAGTCATAGCCTGTACTATTTGATGATGAATATAACTAATTTGAAGGAGTTAAATTTGCACCCAAGTATATCATCCAAGATGCCATAATATCGATTTTGAGATTGTTGAGGATGTATGTCATTTCTAGATGAAATATTAGTGACCTTGAAGACTGCAGTTATCCCAGAATCACAAATTTTCTTCATGACATCCAACATTTTAATGCAAAATTTGTGGCCATGATAGTACATAGCTTTGTGGTGCTTGACCTACAATTTTTCAAGCATGTTAAAATTATTTTCATCATGAGTTGATATGAAACACATGAGTCATGATTTCCATGTGAAGTGTCATAATAATAATAATGACCTTATGTCATCGCATTCTCTCAGAGACATGAAAAGAAAGTTTGGTATCTTGCATCTGTACACAGTGCTAAATTTTTCTAAGGATTCAAAGAAAACTAGTGAAAAAAATAACAAGGAGAATGAAAAAATGGGAGATGACCTAAAAAGAGAAGAACATGAGGTCTGCAAATGGAGGAATGAGAAGGAGGTATGGAGAAAGCTCAAAAAGGGGAAAGTGGACAAATACCTAAAATGCCTCCATGGAAACATTAAGGATATAACAAGGGAATTTGCATATGGCTAGGAGAACGGGAAAGTGAACATTCTGGGCGAATCTTTCACCCTCTTGTTAGACCATCTTGCATAAATCACTGGTCTCCCTTTGGAAGGAATGTAGTTCTCGAAAGACAAAAAGGAGGGAAACAAAGCATACAAGACTTTTCCAAAGATGAATGAGGAGTGGGCCATGCTCGTGAAAGGTAACCTAGATTATGTCAACCTGTCAAACATAAAGCGTATTTTTGCATTCATCATCAGAGCTATCATGGAGTACTTCACACTTGATGACATGTATTCTAAGGTTTATAACTATCACTTCATTCTTGTAAATCACTTCAGACACGACATTAAGGTTACCTTCCCTTACTATCTGTTAAGTTTACTCAATCAGAGCATTATTGATCATAGAGTTAAATCCTCCCCTCTCTTGCATGAAGGGTTAATTATTTTGATAGCGGATTATGTCAAGAAGAACATTCTTGAGCCAATCTCAAAGAAGATTGACGATGTTAAATGCAAGAGTATTGATGTCCGCTGGAAAGAATACCAGCAAAGCGTCCAACAAAAAAACCTGTAAGGGTCCTTTTGATGCTGATATCACTCTGTCAATCTATGAAGACATTGAAGGTATGAAGATGGATGATGATGATCAGGATAATGACTCTTCTGAGGAAGATGAATTTATGGGGGAGCAGAGCAACATAGAGGAGGTAGATAAGGATATCCCCACCATTACTGATAATAAGTGTATAGTCAAAAAATGGAAGCACTTCCGTGGTAGAATGGTTTAGCCTTCCAAGTAAGTGGTTTGGGGTCATGTCAAGCACCTTGAATGGGTTCTTGATTTAGACCTGGCTTTCCCCCAGTTCTGCTCCATTCTCCACCTCTCTCTAGCCAATTTTTGGTATTCTAGACTGCAGATTTGAGATCTTTGACCTCATGGTCAAGGTCAAACTTTTAGGTCTATGTCAACCTCAACCTTGACCTAGGTCAAGGTTGAACTCACCCCTCACCTAGGTCAAGGTCGACCTCAACCTTGACCCAGGGTCTAGATTTCAGGGTCTCATAGTTTCTAGATGTCGGTCTTTGAAAAAGTTAATTCCCACTTTCGGGTCGGCTATTTTGGGTTCTGAAGTGACGATTCCTAAATTATATTTAATATAGGTCCTCTCCTAGGGGTAAAGGATTTAATGGGAATTTAATTCTCCTATGTTAACCTCCTTATAATATTGTGCCCTAATTTCATATAAAAGGGAGCTTTCTCCTCTCATTTTCTCAAAGACTCTCTAACCACAAGAAATCAAGCAAGAAGCTCTTCTAAGTCCTCTATCCAAGCCTAAGCATCATTGTGAAATTAAAAAGCATTATCAAGTGAAGTTAAAGAAAGCTAAGGAGAAATATTTGAAGCAAGCATTTATCCATCATTAAGCATTCAAGCATTCATCAAAGAGATCCATGGGAGGCCATTGAAGGATTCAAGTTACATAGTGCCCTTTTTGGTGATCTCTCGATCCACCTTCTTCCAAGCCTTTTAATATTCAAGAACCCATTCAAGATTTGGTGTTGGAGATCTACAAGAAATTTATTGAAAACATCCTACATTTTAAATTCTAGAGCCATTGGTGCATACCTACTTGTGGATTCAAGGATTCGAATCCTCCACAAGGACTTTTACAAGCAAGGTGAATTTATGCATTTACTTTATTTACTTCTGCAATTTCAATTATATATTTGAGGTTAATTCCAAAACTGGGGTTTGATCAAGGCAAACCCTTCCCCCAACAAACAAATCTCTTTTTCTTACAGGTATAGGTTCCAGACTATGGATTTGAAATCAGATCTGGATACCCTTTTTAGCGAACTATCGGTATTTGTGAACATATTTTTTGTCAGACCTATGAAGGTTAGGGTCGAGATTATTGGGTTAGGGGTGACAATGTTGGGTCAAGGTTGACCTTTTTCATAAGATGATGTTGGATTGAAAAAAGACTTCTGGGTTTTGTTTGTCTTTGCATTTCTATTCCAGATCATACTTCAAATTTTTTAGAAATAGGGTATAGACCTTAGAAAATAACATTGTTTGATATGCAATTATTAAAGGTTGGTACTTCTTCTCATTTTTTTCAATTACTATTATATATCATATCTCCTTAATCATAAAACATAATTTAAGATCTTCTTCCTTACTCTCATTTCCAAATGGTTGATTCATTTGTGAATTAATCCTTCTTTTGGGTTAATCAACTTGGATCTTTCATTTGTGAATTTGGGGACAAAAGAGGAGCATCTTATCTTCCCTCCCCCTATATGCTTAATCACATTACAATACACACATCATAAACTAAAATTAAATGTAAAGGTTAAGGAAATACAACACATAATTCACCTAATCAATTTTCTTCCTTTACATTTTGGTGAATCCGCGATAGACAACTCTTTCTTTTTGGTGTTAGATTTACATGTTTATGCTAGATCTTGCATGTTATTTCAATTACATTTAAAATTAATAAATCAAAATATTGTGTTAGTTCATTTGCATTGCATTGGTGTATGAGATTTACCACTTCTAGTCCTACTTATAGTATCCTGGTTATAAGAAGCCGTAGACTTATGGGTTCCTTTGATCCCGAGTCTTCCTCTCCTTTCCTTAGGATCCCAGATGATAATTTGATAACTCATGATTTGAATACTTCTATGAAGCATAAATCTTCTCACTCATCTCATGATGAGGATGATGCCTTAAGAGTTCCTCCTGAACAAGTGCAAAAACTCTCAATCGAACTTGATAAAATGGGAAATTGGCTTATCCAAGAAAACCATAATCAAGATTCCATCCAAGCTATAGAGGCTCTTAAGAAATTCCTCCATGATAATGAACAAGGTGTTAAATTATTGGGTGGTCTTACTCATCTTGTGCATTCAAATGTTAAACCTTTAGCTGAAGAAGCTCAAGAGTTAGGATATACACCTCCTATCACTAGTCAGGGACCTTCTTCCATTCCTAGCATTCCTACTTATACTCCTCTTTTGATGACTACATCTATCCCAAATGCATCTATTCCTGTGAGTGCACCACCGGTATCTCTACCTACCTCACAACCTTCATATCATAGTGTACTTTTTACTTATTCTAATGCCCTTCCAACTATGGTGCCTAATGTTTGACTGGTTATGTCTTCTATTGCTACTACTTCCTACACTTTCCCTAGTGTTCCTAAAATTTCTATGCCACTTGTTTCCTCTAATGATTCCACAATCATTAGTTTGGCTGAAACTATGTTATATTTACAACAAAAACTTGCATCCTTAACCAAATCCAAGTTTAGCATTCCTACATGTGACATGGGTATTCCTTTATCCTTAGACATCATTTGTGCTACTATCCCTCAACAAGCTGATATGCCTCATCTTGAGAATTACAATGGTAAAGGCGATCCTGTCACTCATGTTAAAACATTTCAAATCCTTTATAGTGATTATGCTCATGACCATAGGATTTTAGCTAAATTTTTTGCTAGAACTTTTCATGATAAGACTTTGTAATGGTATTGTTCTTTACCTCCTTATTCAATTGATTCTTTTCCTAAACTTGCTAATACATTTATCCAACAATTTCAAAATAACATTGGTCCACAAGTTTTCTTAACTGATTTAATGCATCGTAAACAAAACATTAAGTAAAAGTTGACTGATTTCATTGGTAGATTTAAGCATTTGTATGCTCAGATTTCTTATCATGTTCTTGATATTGATATTCAACACATGTTTATTTCAAATTTACAAAAGGATATTAGAGATAAGATTCTTCTTACTGAATTTACCTTTTTTCAACAACTTTGTGCAACACTTCACCATATCAATTACAAGTGAGTCAATTTGAGAGCAACACTTCAATGGCTCCTGTTCTAGTTGATAAGAGTGACAATGCTCCTAATCCTAATAAGTTTCATAAACCTAACATTTATGTCAAGATTAATAAATAGATGAATGTGGTTGCTAATCAAGTTGTTGTTACATCCAATAATGCCACTTCTACATCCACCACTTTCTGTATGAATCATACATTTACTCCTCTCTCCAAAACTTTGCATTCTATAATGAATAGGTTGTTAAGTGCTAATATGATTACCTTGCCTCTTATTTGACCTCTTCTCCCTACCATGATAGCATCCAAATCCTTCGATTCTAAAGCTTTTTTTCAATACCATCACCAGAATGGCCTTGATACTGAAAAATGTTATTCTCTAAAGCATACAATTCAAGATTTAATTTATTCTAAGGTTTTTTCTGTTGATAATTTTGATGGTAGTGGGAATAAATTTGTTTCTCCTCCTAATCAAAACCTTCGAATCTATATGAATCCTTTACCTACACATGATACTAATACCATAGCTCAACCATCTTCTATGGATATTGTTTATGATTCAAAGATGGATGATCTTAATCACATTGTTAATCATGTGGAGTGTGTTGTTTCATCTCAA
>MU225931.1:87707-98260 GCA_018584345.1 Thuja plicata
ATCCTTTACCTACACATGATACTAATACCATAGCTCAACCATCTTCTATGGATATTGTTTATGATTCAAAGATGGATGATCTTAATCACATTGTTAATCATGTGGAGTGTGTTGTTTCATCTCAACCCACTGTTCAAGATCCTTCACCTCTACTTCAACTTCCAGTTCCACCTAAACCTCAAAAACAAACTAAGGATAAACGACCTAGGGAAATTTTAAGCATACCTCAGATAGATCTCAACCGTGGTATTTTTCCTACTCCTTCTATACCTCATTTAACCATTAATTCTAATTCTAATAATTAAACTTCTATTATTTCATTCCTATAGAACCTGTGAAGGAAGCTATGGTCATTCCTCCTAGTTCTCAAAATGTGTTAAATAAAGCAAAACACAAAAAATCTACTAATAAACATCGTAAGAAGCATAGAGCAAATGCTAGGGCCCGTGCTTCTCTTTTTTGAAACTCTTTACCTACTTTTGACCAACCTATGTCTGATGTGTCGAAAGAAGTCAATATTCATAATGATGTTAAGATGAGTGAGTATGATGATCCTATTCGCATCTTAGATCCCATTTCAATTAATCTTGATGAGGAGGATACTTTAGATGATCCTATTGATCTTAGTGATGAATATGAGACCATTGACCTTGACACTGACTTACCTCATATTCTTTCAACTCAATTAACAATTACACCTAGTATTGAGCAACGCGATTCTCAAGAGGATCCTTGTTTGGAACTAGCTATCATTCTTGCTATATTGGAGATAGTCCCTCTTGCAAGTTTCCCACCTTCCCTAATTGATATAAACCAAGATAGGGAGAGTAGGTAATGTGCCTGATTGGCCTATTTTTCATGGTAGCCCTTTTTTGTGTTTGCATGCTGTATTGTGCTTCTCCCGTAATGTGTTTTCTAAATGTTTGTTAGATTATTTTATACAACCCTTGTTACTTTGTTGGTGCAAGGTGATAAAGGACTCAAACTTGCTGTACAATTCCTATATATGTATATTTATTCTTCTATATGTTGTTTTTATGTTATGTTGTACTTGTGCTATTTTTCATAAATGTTTCCCTTGTATAGTCTGCTTGGATCTATGACATGGTAGCACTAATTCTTTTTGGTCTCTAGGTTGTGGTCCAAAAAGATTCTTCTTCATAAATCTTAAGTTTTGTTTCCTCCATTGTGATTGTAGTTCTACTTTATTTGGGGAATGATGTCACTTCATTTGCAATAATATCATATTTATATGTACATGTTATCTTATGATCATACTGACCCCATAGAAGGTAGATCCCTTCTATGCTCTTGTGTATGTTTATGTTTATTTCCATTGATTTGTCTTCATTTGGGGGCATCTCGTAGTGGAAATGTAATCCATAGAGCTGTTTATGTTTCTGTTAAAGACATTTCTCATGTTAAAGTGTTAGCAATGACTTTAATGTGGGGGCATACGCTCTACTCACTTTTTTTGCACACACACATGTTCAAAATATTTTCAAACACTAATTTTTTTTCCCCTTATGGATTAAAAACTAATCTTTAAAGCATGGACATTTTACTTTTTAGGATCTCTTGATCCCTCCAGTTTAAATTTAAATGGATCTCTTGATCCCTCCATTTTTTCAAAAGTTTTGATCCTTTAAGGTCAGAAGGTGTCCTTAAGAACAGATCTCCTTGATGGGTTAACTAGTGAGTAGCCACATTCACTAGGTGGTTCGATTCCATCTTTTCAGTTACGTTGTTTACTTGTGTGGTTCACAATGAGACATAAGTTCTCATTGGGCAAGATAATCACACCCTCTCTCTCTCTTTCCTTAACTAGTGATGTCTCTCTTATTGTGATCTTAGGGTTGATAAAGATTTAAGTCCCTTGGGGGCTTGAGGATTTCTTTGTCACTTTTTTATTCCAATAAGATTGTCTATTCTTTATGATCTCCTTTACCAAGAGTTTGTGTTGAGTCCATACTCTTGCTAAAGTAGGCGCTAAATGTATAGTCAGAAAATGGAAGAAATTCCATGGTAGACTAGTTTAGCCTTCTGAGTAAGTGGTTTGGGGTCATGTCAAGCACCTTGAATGGGTTCCTAATTTAGACCTAGCTTTCCCCCTATTCTGCCCCATTCTCCACCTCTCTTTAGCCAGTTTTTGGCATTCTAGACTGCAGATTTGAGATCTTTGACCTCAGGGTCAAGGTTGACCTTTTAGGTCTATGTCAACCTTGACCCTAACCTAGGTCAAGGTCAACCTCACCCCTGACCTAGTTCAAGTTTTACCTTGACCTTGACCTAGGGTCTAGATTTCAAGGTCTCACAATTTTTGGATGTCGGTCTTTGAAAAAGTTAATTCCTGCTTCCGGGTCGGCTGTTTCGGGTTTCAAAGTGATGATTCCTAAATTATATTTAATATAGGTCCTATCCTAGGGTTAAAGGATTTAATGAGAATTTAATTCTCCTATTTTGTGATCTCTCCATCCACCTTCTTCCAAGCCTTTTCATATTCAAGAACCCATTCAAGATTTGGTGTTGGAGATCTACAAGAAATTGATTGAAGACATCCTACATTATAAATTCTAGATCCATTGGTGCATACCTACTTGTGGATTCAACAATTCAAATCCTCCACAAGGACTTTTACAAGCAAGGTGAATTTATGCATTTACTTTGTTTACTTCTGCAATTTCAATTATATATTTGAGGTTAATTCCAAAACCAGAGTTTGACCAAGGAAAATCCCTCCCCCCAACAAAAAATTCTCTTTTTCTTGTAGGTACAAGTTCAGGACTGTGGATTTGAACTCAGATTTGTATACCCTTTTCAGTGAACTATCAGGATCCACAAATAGATTTTCTGTCAGACATGTGCAAGTCAGGGTCAAGATTATTGGGTCATGGGTGACATTTGTGGGTCAAGGTCAACCTTTTTCATAAGACGGTGCCAGATGGGAAAAATATTTTTGGGTTTCTTTTTTCTCTGCGTTTCTGTTTTGGATCATACTTCAGATTTTATAGAAATAGAGTACATACCTCAGAAAACAACATTCTTTGATCTGCAATTCTTTAAGGTTGGTACTTCCTCTCATTCTTTTCAATTACTGTTATATCTCATATCTTCTTAATCATAAAACATAATTTAAGATCTTCTTCCTTACTCTCATTTCCAAATGGTTGATTCATTTGTGCATTAATCCTTCTTTTGGGTTAATCAAGTTGGATCTTTCATTTGTGCAATTGGGGACAAAAGAGGAATATCTTATCTTCCCTCCCCCTATATGCTTAATCACATTACAATACACACATCATAAACTACAATTAAATGTAAAGGTTAAAGAAATACAACACATACTTCACCTAATCAATTTTCTTCCTTTACAATAAGTATGAGAAAGGGGATAAAGAGGATACTCAGGATGAGACCCTAGATGAGATTTAGGAAAATATTATCAACCTAGTGGATAAATATATTGATGACCAGCAGGAAGACAACAAGGAGAACAATAACATAAAATTAGAAACCCTAGACAATCCAGAGAACATTATTAATCTGGAGACTGATGATCAAGGGAAAAACCAACCTGATAAAGGCAAGAATGGGAATAATGAGGAGAAAGAGGCAGTGGATGAGGAAGCTAACAAGGTCCAAAGTGATAAAATATACATGGACCTTGAGGAGGATACCTAGAAATACAACAACAACATCCCTACTCCGCCCGAGAGCCCAAAGGTTAATAAAGAGGAGAATAATAATCAAAACCAGAAGAGTATGGAAGAAGAGCTATGGGACAAAAATTTCAAAGTGAAAAGAGAAGTTAATATCACTCACCTCCAAGAGGCTAGAAACAAGTCTATGTATAGTTTCAACATCGACAAATGGATTCATGATGACATTAAGGAGCTTCATGTCAATTTTAAGAACATTGAAGACAAAAACTCTCTGCTGGAAGAAACCGTGGACAAGATGAGAAATGATGAAGCCATGTATAAGCAAGGGAAAGATGTTTTTGAAAATTTTAAAAACAATAATACCACTTTGGAAGAAAATCTTAGTGCAATGATTGACAACAAAATGGAAAAATCACTAAAAAAACTAACAACAACAATATCGTGCTCAGGAAGTTGACTAAGATAATAAAGTCAGGAATGCAATATTCTATTGATAATTTGAAAGTGCTTCATGCCCTGCTAGAAGGGAACTATAATGAAAGAGATAAAAA
This sequence comes from Thuja plicata, assembly GCA_018584345.1. NCBI lineage: Eukaryota > Viridiplantae > Streptophyta > Pinopsida > Cupressales > Cupressaceae > Thuja > Thuja plicata. The sequence goes on from MU225931.1 coordinate 91,921, forward strand.
AGAGGAAGATGGAAATTAGGATACTCCTACTTAACGCCCAGGAACCATAACCATATCAACCACCAAAAAGATGACTGTGGTCCAAAGCAAAGACATTACCAATCTGAGGGTCTCAATTTAGAATATGGAATCTCAGATGGAAGAGATTCAAATAATGGAAAACCAGATGGATGCTGCTGAGAATTGATTCGGCTTTGCTGGTCTGTTATTTTTGTTGGGAGTTTCTTCATTCCTGTCTTGCTGGAAAATTATCGTAGTAGCTTTTTGTAGCTTTCTGCTTTTAATTTCTCTTAACTATGTAATCAGGGATTGTGCCCTTTTTTGGTTCCCTGTCTACTGTTGGGACATAATGTTGTTTTATTGGTCCTAGTTGCTTATCTTTTCTCTCTTTGTTAAAGGGTTTCAGGGCCCCTTCAAAACCTGTAGTTACCTTAATAAAAAACATATGGGTCATGATCATTAATAAATTTTTACGTACCTGTCTACCTCTTAAACCATATGCTAGATCAATTACCATTGGTGTAACATTGAAATATCCATTACGATGAGCTTCTCTAACCAATGAAGAAAAACCTTCGCATGTTAATGAGCAACTATTTTTTTGACATCGTTCAATCCATACCTTCATCTAATAAATATTGTTCACAATATACAAATCTATTGCATCCCACTCTCGACCAACTGTATGAAAAAAAATAGACCAATTAAAAATAACTTATATTGAATATTTATAAAAATTAATTAACTACAATAACATCTTATAATTACCTCTCACTTTTGTCAATCTACCTTTCCCCATCAAGTACTCCCCTTTGAATTTGTTAAAGGAGTTGGGATCTTAAATACAATCTACATGGATCTTTGCTGCAAACTTAGGAAGATATTCACTAATGTACACCATGGTCTGGTATACCATATAACCCTCCACAATAGAACCCTTAGGATGTGCTCTCTTTCAAACAAAGCCCTTCAAAAATTTCAAGTGCCTCTCAACCATCCACATTCACCTAGTTTGTACAGGTCCACACAATTCAATCTCCTCAACTTGATGTATGAGGTAGTGTTCTTGTGCGTTGAAAAAAGTTGAAGGTAGTCACTTTAAAATTTCACACATAACATGAGAAATTTTTCTCTTCCAATATTTAATATCTTCTTTATTTATTTATTTTGATGACAACCACCTCATGTATTTTCCAAGATCATATATAAATTATTTGACACTGTTGTCGAAGTGGTGTGGGAGAGATAGAGGTAGAATGTACTGTAATAATTTTAAAATGATCTTTTCAATGTTATATAAAATAATACAATGAAAACTACATGCAGTATACAAATATATAGTGAATACAAGATAACATGAATTACCTTAATAAATGTATGCCAATTGTGTGTTTTCATCCCTGACCCAAATTCACTTTTCTTTGATATGAGATTGTTTATGTTCGCAACAAATCCTGTGGTAAATCATATTTTTTGTATGACTTCTTTTATAGCATTGCTCTGCTTCAACAATAACCAAGTAACGACACTTATATCAATTTGGTCACCATTGTTATTTGACCGAATTAAATTTTTTATTGCATGGTTGGATTCCTCAATGTCACTACAGATTTTGATAATTTTGTCTTTGTCACGCCTTCCATCCAATATTTTCATAATATCTTTGTTACATTCTTTTCAATATGCACAACATCAAACAAATGCACGATTGGGAGTTGCTCGTAGTACGAAAACCTACTAAATTGTGTAGGATAACTTTTTAGTCCTTTTGGAAGTTGGTCATTAATGCCTTGACAACCTTCACAAGCATCAATTACATCATTAGTAAACAAAAAAAAATATCAAAATATAAATTTTAAAAAACAACCATCAGATGGAATGACATTACCTCAATGATTTATAATATTGTATTCCAACTTCCATAGGCAAGGTGTCATTCTCCATGGATTTGATGTAGTCTCTTCTTTCTCATTGAAAACATATTTTTTGGTAATTTGGTACTTACGATTTCTATGGAGAAAGGTGTCTATACTCATTGAACACCTGCTTTCCTAAAATTTTTGAATGACGAGATTTCATTTTTGGACCACAAACTGAACATGCAAATTTTCTCTTTGTCTGAAGACCTACAAGATCATGTATAATTGGATTAAATATGTTAATTTATTTTTAGCACTATAACATACCAAAAAAGAGGTGTTAACAAGAGAACATACCACAAAAATGTGTTAGCCCAGGGGCATCATGTATTGTCCATACAAAAATTGCATGAAATTGAAATTTTCTTTATCTTATTGGTCTTGAGATGTCATACATAGTGAACCCATTCCATAACACCATCAAATCATCTATAAGGGGCTCAATATATACATTCATATCTTTAACTTGGTACTTACCTAGTTGAATGAACAAAAAAATTACATAATTATTATGACCATTTTGATGGAATATTTATAATAAATTAATTTAGATGACTATTAAATGAAAAAATACTTGGAACAATCATTGCCAAAATTATGTGATCCTTCTTTATGGACATCCAAGGAGGAATGTTATTGTTGATAACAAAAATAGGCCACACCGAGTAAACAGATATCATCTCTCCAAACAGATTGACACCGTCCGCTACCAATGAAAGCCTGATATTATGAGGTTCTTCTTTAAAGTGTGACCAAGTTTCCTCTATTTCCTTAAATTCCAAACCATCCATAGGAATTCGCATAATGTCATCTCAACTTCTATTTCTTTCATTGTAATCCATAAATTATGCCAATCTAGTGCACCTGAATAATCGTTGCAGATGTGGAATAATAGGAATATACCATAGAACCTTGTGAGGCACCTTTTTTTTATTTGATCTGATTGATATCTACTAATATGAAAATAAGGGCATTATATTGTAAATTCATGTTGTTTATAATATATAATATGATCATTCAGACATGCATGTATTGTTTGATACTCCATTCCAATATCTTTCATAATGAAAGATAATTCTTGGTACAAGTGAGGTAGAATGTTTGATGGTGGTAACAAACACTCACCTATCAACCTATGACCAAAAATATAATTGGTTAATATAAATAAAATTAATTGATACATGATTAACCCTTTGTTAACTATAAGGAAATTACGACTAAAAAAGATGAAAAAAATGACATATATGACATACCTTACCATACGTGCGATTGTTATGTTGGATAAACCATTCATAACCTTCAAGTTCACCAACAACAATATAATGACAAGAAGATTTGTTTGGGAGCCTTTGTATAGGGGCTTGTATACCTTCTCAAGTATAGGTATATCAAGGTCATCTTCATCATCATCATTAGTTGCACCAGTGCCATCATCTTGATCATCGTGATCATATGGATCATCGTGATCTTCTTCCATGGGATCATTATTACTCCAATTGCACATTTAAGTTGTCATTAGTATGCATGTACACAAAATGGACAGTCAGTAATAGAGTCAAACATGACAGTCGGTATATATCAATGAAGTGTAGAGTTAACTAAGAGCACTGATCACACCCAAAGTTAACCGAGTGCAGTGATACTCGAGTACACATACTATATCGAGTAGTAGAAAACACCGAGATACACAAGCATAACCAAATACTAGTATAACCGAGATACACAAACTACAACAAGCACTGAGAGACAACTTTTACTGAGTGGACCAGAGGCCACCTAAAAATTTGTTATGGCACATTACTCTATGTAACAAATTTTGAGCCGACCTAGATAACAGTTTACACGATCGAGGAGGACATTAATTACGAATTTCCAAAATTAATTGTTTATGTCTCCTATGTTGATTTGATCAATGTAAATTTTGTAACAGTTGATCTTAGGGTAAGGATATAATTGTTAAGCCCTAATTAGGTCACACTGTTTGATATATAATTGTATAGATTTCATTGTGTAATGTTTGTTGATCAAGCAATGATCAAGTAGCTGACATACTATAAAAATCAAAGACTAGACAAGGGTTCTAAGGATAGAGGCTACACATCAGAATTCAATTTTTAGAACTAAGGCAAGGCTATAGAGTAGAAGGTATTATCATTCACATTGAGGTAATATGTTATGTATGAACTTAATCGATCTGTATAAGAAATTTTGAGATTGTATGTGTTTCAGATCAAACTTTCTATTAATCTCTAACAATTGTAATAGACACCTAAATCTCTTAACAGAGTAGACTTAACAATATTTTTGTAAATATCCTAACTAAGTGCACACATGATGACATGTAACTGATTAAATGTTTGACTATATTAAGTTGAAGATGATGAAAGACATTAAATCAGGTAATGGTTTGTATTGTCATTGATGTCAACTTGATATCATCTGTATGGTTATATACATAATGCCAAAGACTTCAGAGAATCAATGAAATAGAGGTTATGTTTTAAAAAATGCATAAAAGTCAAGTGTTCACCAAGTGACAGACTACACCGGTGGAGTGCACACGATCGGTAAAGACATAGACAAAGTCACAGTGATGCCCGATGAGCAGAAGATAGTGTTGCTCGATGAAGCAGAATCATAGGATGCCTGACGACCTAAAAATAGTGTTGCTCGATGAGAAAGATCCAATGATACCCGATGGATGGAGATCTTGAAGCTAACTGAAGTTGTACCAATGGAACTGGCAGTTGTCACCGACGACGAACTGCAGAATTGACTGATAGAACAGAGAGATCAAAAAATGACAAAATATCTAGCTGGTAGAGCTTAAGGATAAACTTAACTGGTTGTTTGATTTGTTTTATTCAACCATAGTTAAGTAAGTGATTTAAAGATGATTTATACAGCTTGCAAGAAGATAACTATGAGATAAATCATGAGTTAAAGCCGTAAATCAATTTAGCTGGATTGTTTTTCATGCCAAGAATCAAGAATCAAGAACCAAGAATTAAGGAATATCATGTCTATATAAGAAACAAGAATAATTCATTTCTGCAGAAAATCATCTACATGGGGGAGTGAACTGATAGAAGACGCTGAAGAGAAATTGATGAAGGATAAACTTCATGCAGTCCTGACCAATCAAGCTAAGGAAGAGCTAACGAATTCTGCAGACACCGACACACAGTGAAGCACAACATCACAGAGAAGAAATAATGAAGAAAAAAGGAATAGAATTGATACATTGATCAAAAAGGTATTATACAAAAATAGATCTGAATATCTACAATTCAAAGTTGAATTAGAAACAGGTCATTGTGTTTCAGCTTAACCATTGAAGCATTAAGCCTCTTAACAGAGTAGGACTTAATAGTCTTTTGTAATTGACGTATATCCTAATAGATTACCAGAAGGTTGACTCATGATAGTAGCATTGGTCTTACCTAAAGCCTATTGACAGTCTAAGAAGAAGGCTGATTAAGATTAGCATAAAGCCTATTGACAGTCATGAGAATAATTCAAGGATGGTAGCATAGATGCCAGATACTAAGGGACAACCTATGTATAAAAATCCTCTAACAAGGTTGCACTTAATAGTGTGTTTGTAACCTTTAACAGGGTTGGCTCCTAACAGGGCTCACTTTAGAAGAGTGAAAATTTGGGGTACCAGTCCTAGTGGTTTTTCCCTTAACAAGGTTTTCATGTTAAAATCCTTGTGTTATATGTGTATGGTTCATTAATTTATTATTTTACATTCTACATATGCATTTATGGATTGATTGGTATACTTTGCATATTTACTGAGTATCAGTAAATACAGTTTACTGCTTATTAGTTATCAAGGAGAATACGAAGCGACAAGGTAAACCGATAGACAGTTATTTATTTCAAATATTTCAAAGGCATACATCTTGTAGGGACTTAATAATTGGAGAAGTATTGATTGGTGGATTAAAGTTTAAATTGGATAAATTTTTGAGGCCACTGATTCACCCCCCCTCTTAGTTATTACTAACAATTGGTATTAGAGCTTGTGTGCTTAGAAGGAAGGTTTCAAGACCTAAGTAAAGATCACAAGATGAACAGACGAGATGTGCCCAAGTTGAACAAAGACAACTTTGCTTCATGGAAAAGCAGGATAAAGCTTCACTTATCATGTATTGGCAATGATATTAATCAATATTTAGATACTGCATATGTGTTTCCAACAGGACCATTGACAGTAGATCAATTGAGAGTAAAGCATGAACATAACTGCATGGTTATAGAGCTTTCAGCCTCACTCTTTGATGCAAAATTTGAGGATGTCAAAGATTGCAAAAATGCAAAGACAATGTGGGACAAGTTGAAACTTGTACATGGAGGTGATGCAAATGTTCTGAGAGCCAAGGAAGAAAGCCTTAGAGGAAAGTTTGATGATC
>MU225931.1:109475-136165 GCA_018584345.1 Thuja plicata
GGTTGACTCATGATAGTAGCATCGGTCTTACCTAAAGCCTATTGACAGTCTAAGAAGAAGGCTAATTCAAGGATGGTAGTAAGATTAGCATAAAGCCTATTGACAGTCATGAGACTAATTCAAGGATGGTATCATAGATTCCAGATACTAAGTGACAACCTACGTATAAAAATCCTCTAACAAGGTCGCACTTAACAGTGTGTTTGTAACCTTTAACAGGGTTGGCTCCTAATAGGGCTCACTTTAGAAGAGTGAAAATTTGGGGTACCAGTCCCATTGGTTTTTCCCTTAACAGGGTTTCCATGTTAAAATCCTTGTGTTATATGTGTATGGTTCATTACTTTATTGTTTTACATTCTACATATGCATTTATGGATTGATTGGTATACTCTGCATATTTACTGAGTATCGGTAAATACAATTTACTGCTTATCGGTTATCAAGGAGAATACGAACAGGCAAGGTAAACTGACAGACAGTTATTTGTTTCAAGTATTTTTAAGGCATACATCTTGTAGGGACTTAATAATTGGAGAAGTATTGATTGGTGGATTAAAGTTTAAATTGGATAAATTTTTGAGGCCGCTGATTCACCCCCCTCTCAGTTATTACTAACACACATAGATTGTGTTGCTAAATCCTCCCACGAGGTAGGTCTAGTTGATCTTTTTGTTACTCCTATTAGGGTTAGATCATTAGAAGTGATCATTGTTTGTAAGATTTAAGAAGATTTCTTTATTACTGCAGTAGTGAAGTTTTGTGGGTCTCATCCCCACTGTAGTTTTTACCTTCTAACAGGGGTTTTTTGCGATGCCAAAATACCAGTGTCATGTTTACTTCATTTCATGTATGTGTAATGTTTATTTTACATTCATTTACATTTGAGTATTGATACTATATGTTTGGTGTATGCAATCTACTTAGTCAGTTAATACAATATAGTGATTACAAGGATTTGATTAAAAGTTTTTAAGGGCACTGATTCACCCCTCCCCTCTCAGTACATATCCTTTCCATTATATTATCAATTGGTATCAGAGCTATTTCTCTTATTTAGAAGGTTTAATCATTGAAGAGAAAAGATCTTATAATGGAAAGGTATACACTTGATAAAACTATTGAAAATCATAAATTACAGTTGCAGATCTATGTTGAACAATACAAAGAAGCTAAATAAAAACTCAGGGAGATGTTAACTAAGAGAAAGGACATGACACTTCATTGTCATGAGGCTGATTATCATGAAGAAGAGATTCATGACCCATTTGATACATCTAGATCTAAATCTGGTAGCATATCTGATGCATCTGAAGGAATCATATTAAAATTATTTGAAAGCAATCAACAATTTACTGAACAAGTGAAAGCACTATATATCAAAAAAGAAACACAAATGGTTAGAGTGGTTGAAGTCTTGAATGATGCAAATAAAGTTGAACAAGATAAAAACATGGTTGTTGATGATAGAAGATAGATGACTGATAAGTTATAAGAGAAAGAAACTGAGATATTGAGACTTACTGAACAATACTTTGAGATCACCAATCAAGTGGTTGCTATGAGTCATGAGGCAAACCGAGTGAATACTAAAATTTAAAGAAGAATAGAAGACATTGGTGTATTGAGAGAATAAAATGAAAAACTAAGAAATGAATTGAAGATTTTACAGCAACATAATGAAGTGATAAAGAGATTTGAAGACAGTACCAAAAGAATGGATGAATTTTTGAACTATCAAAGAATATTGAACAACAATACCAGATTAGGGTATACCGAGCAAGGAGAATCATCAAATCAAGCTAAAAAAAGGAATGTATACTCAAATTCTAAGTCAAAGAATCCCTCTTTCTATCATTGTGGAAAACCAGGCCACACATCAAATGTTTACCAAAGAAAATCAAAAGGTATTCCTAGAAACCCTCCTAAATTCAATGGTATTTGCTATAGTTGTAATAAGCATGGACATCAGGAACATGAGTGTAGATCCAAGTTGAAAAAATAGAGAAGAAACCAGAGAAGAAACCATACATGGATAAATATTGTAATAATTGCAACATGAATGGTTATACAACACAAGCATGCAAGAAAAACACAAAGCAAATATGGAAGCCTATAGGACAAGAAATGGTAAACTAACTTAGAAGATAAGGCAATGCTTATGCATGGGATTATAACACTTGGATTAGTTGTGAATCATGCAGTAAATATGGACATATAGCAACAAATTGTATGAGACTATGGTGAATTAAGTCTAGGAATTGGTCAAGCTCTGGAATGAAATGTTCTCACTGTCAGAAAGTTGGTCACTTAAGTAGAGATTGTGTAGACCGAATAAACACTTATGGGAATGGAAATACAATTGATGAAATTGTGAGGATCGAGAATAAAATGTGGAGAAGAGAATTAGTTGATAATGCAGGACCAAGCACAACAGTTGGTGACACCTCATCCAATGGGTTAGGTGGCTCCACCGTCTCCAATTGAGCAATACAGTAGGCATGGAACTATGTTTTGCAATGATACATTTTACATCAGTTCCTATATTAATCATACATATGCCAGATTATTATGAATAAATATGCACTATGGCATTACATGTTTGATTACTTTGATCTAGTTAAGTCGGTTAATATGTTTAGAGTTGGAACTGTCTCTCGGTAAAAATATGATGAGACAACCAAGCATTTGTACCATTTACCTAGCTGAAATACTTTATGTGTTAATCAAGATAAATGTTTGTTCACCAAGTGGTTGGTGAAGCACATTTATTGCACCACCCTAAGTTATTTTCGATAAATTTGGTCAACGTGAGCTCATTTGATCACAACGTGATTACATAGTAGAACAGAGGAAAGAGAGAAAAATTATAGAAAATTTTATTTGAGCATTCAACAAAGATTTCAGTGCATTTCGAGCATACAGAGGTCAGTTATTGTGCATTCTAACTCATCGAGTCATTTGATCATCATTTTACAAAAGCACTAAATTGAAAAACCATGGAATCATCTCGCACAAAGCAAGCTAAGCTGGTCAAGAACAAGAAGGTTGTTATGATCAAGAACTCCACCTGCATGAAACCTAACTATAAGATTCACCCACAAGTTGCAACACAACTAGATGACAAGGTGTGTTTTTATCAATCTTGCCTAGGGTTTTTCTTGCACAAGACGTGTGTGCCTATATACACTGCAAGATAGGTGAAATTTGAGACTATGAACTTATTTCTACTTTTCAAGCATTGTGGATAGACATAAAACTAAAGGACAAGCATAAACATTTGGCATTTAAGGGGTTAACCAATGCCCTAAACTACCTTGAAGGTTTTTCGAAATGAATGGATTTGCATTATACTTAGTAGGGTACACAAAGGTAAACTATGGCTAGATGAACCTAAGAAGATAACTAGAGATGTTATCCATTCTGTCATAGGTTATCCAATCTCAGATAAAACCAAATCACCCAGCACCTACTGAGAACCGAGTTCAAAAAGCTTATATTAGCCAAGTGGGATGGTAGAGGTTTGAAGGTTAATTGTATCAATGATTCTAAACTGAGATTCAGAGCATATGAAATTGGATACAAGATATTCCAATCCAATAGATTAAATAGTGTACATTATGGATCTGTGGACTTAGCCTACATGATTGTGAAGAAGGGACTGAAACTAGATCTTTCTGAGCTACTAATGAAGCAGTCTGAAGAAAACATGAGAACCATTTGGTCATTAAAGACAAATACATGTAAGTTTGGTTTATTACTATTGTGTATATTCTTCTATATGCAAAATTTCTTTCCAACTATCAGCAAGATCAAATGGAAAATAGATAGACCAGTCACAATTCAAATAGATGAAATGATCAAAATTCTAGGTCATAATTTTGAACCAGTAATGAATGAGTATTTTTCCATGTTTAAAACTACAATGGAAAAGGTATCCTAGATTCCTACTCAATTGGTAGAAAAATATAAAGATGAAATATGTTTTGTGGTAGACACTGATACAACATTGATAAAATCAGCAGATCCAAGGCTTGCTTGGCTACCCCCATTAGATTATGAGTTAGATATTGATGTTGCCTCCTATTCAATTGAGAAATTATTGAATGAAGCTGTTTACAAAACTCTGATGAGATTGGAACCTGTGAAGAGGCACAAAAAATAATTTCAATCAATTTACAAGTACAACAACTGGGAAGGAAAAAGACCAGAATAGTAAAAACATTGAAGAGGAAACTTGATATGAAAGATGAGGACTTAAAAAAATTAGAAGATGAAACTGAGGAGGAGACCTCAGTAGGTCAACAAGATACCGAATCTGAACATGATGAAGCAACCGAATCAGATGACACACCACTCAAGGCACCAAAGGCCAAAAAGGGAAAAGGGATAAAGACCGAGTCTTCACCAAAGACCAGATCACAAATAGTGAAAGTAGATTCACCACCTTTGAAGAAAGGTGTAGCTAAAATAACCAAGCCATCACTAAAGTTCACTTACCAATCAAAGAAAATGAAGAATATGAGTCCAAGACCAAAGAGGTGATATTTGAGGAACAAAGATGAAAAGGATGATTCTGATGATAATCAAGATCAATTCAAGGTTGTACATAATAAGCCAACACAATCTATTGATGAGATTGCAGAAGCAATCAAGACAATCAGACAATTTGGACATCCTAAGATACAAGCATTTTCTGATCTGACTACCGAGAACCAGGATAAACTTGAAGAAGCTATAATAGGTATGATGATAAACTTGAAACAAGTTCCAGTTGAGTTTTCTACTTCTATACCAACTAAGTTATATGATAGGATATTTTAAGGATGGACATATGCACTACAAACTGAGAAACATATGAGATAAGCAACTCTCACACTTATTATGGAAAATTGCACAGTTGCTGAGATACAAGATATCATGAAGTATGCAAAGCAATTTCATATGAAGGAAAGAAATTTGAATATTTTGCAAGGAAATATGATGGAAGTGGATGTTGAGAGCACCAAAATATGGAAGACACTACTGAATCCATCTGAGGATAACTAGGATACCGAGGACGTAACTGATGTTGCATCTACTGGACCAATTGTAGATCCAATACAAGCTAATGATGTAGCAGTTGATGATGTTTTAGATGGTAGTCCTGAACTCTTAACCAATTTAGGTCACCTAGATATCACAATCACTGATGTAACAAAAGGAGATCTGGATGATAGGGCCAAAAAAGATGAGTTTATCAATGAAACTAAGACCATGGATGAACATGATACATCAGAGGTCACCCAAGTAAACATACTAGGACAACTTCCTATGTTGGTTAAGGAAATAGAGATAGAATCTGAAGCACAAAAAAAGTCACCTGAGACAGTCATAGATACAAATGAAGACAAGGTTGTAGATCATGGTAAAGAGACCAAGCACAGTGGTGGAACAAATCAAGGTGATTCACCCAAGGATACCACTGATGTTGTAAAAGAGAAAGATGAAGGTAACACTGAGATAGATGAAAAAATAGCAGATACCTATACTACAGATGCAAGGTCAGTTACCAAGACACCCCACCAACTACTCACACCGAGTACCGAGCAAGTAAAGTCAGAAACCAAGCAAAAGGCTCAGTTACAATCGGCTCTCTCTCCTTTATCTAGCACCATAGGAAAGAAAAGGAAGAAGAAGAAAGGTAACAAGGAAGAATTTATAATTGATGAAATCATAGAGATTCCTGACCGTGATCCTAAGAAGCTTGATCTAGAAACACTGAAGAAGTATGGTGAACTTTGCACCCAGAAAGCAGCACATGACAAGATGAGACAAAAAGAAAGGAGTGCACAAGTGCTAGAGAAAGTGAAGGAGATTATAATGCAGGTTGTACCTGATGTGAATATTGATGAATGAACCCCCATACTCAAAAAACTTGAACTTCTCACTGAGGCCATTGACAAACCTGATGTAGACGTTGAGCAGAAATTAGAGGAGCGAGCAGAGAAGAAGATCTAATAAAAGGTAACCAAGAGGATCTGTCAGGTAGTGGCAGTACATAAGGTAACTTTGTCAGAATTTTTAAATGGTATAGAAACTATCATATTTGAAGCCATTACTATTCTACAAAATTTATGGACATTATATCACTTCACTATCGAGATTAGTGAAAAGATAAAGAAGATAGATCAAGCTCTAAAAGATAGTGCGAACAGTCTATCAACTAAGCAACATGATTTACAAAAGCATTACACCAAGATATTTCAAAACCAGCGGTTGAGATTGGACTTAAAGAAAGACAAGGAACATATCAAAGAACAAGTAATCGAGCTCCAAGAAATGTTACTACCACATTTGGTCATATGAAAAAACATGTGACATTGGCAAAGAATCTGATTGCCACCCCAGAACTATCAGTGATGAAGAACATATTTGATATGCATTCTCAGCTGAATTTAGAGCTACTAACCCTTGAGCACTTAAAGGATGAATGGGAGAAGTTATTGGAAACTCTCAAGAAATCCAATCCTAACATTTTTGACAAACTATAAGTTATGCTACTTTTTTCATTATTTTTAAAAAAAGGGGGAAACATATGTATATATGTATAGTATAATGGGGATACTATAATCTGGAGTAGTTCATATACATATACCAAGTATATACAAAGGGGAAGAATGAACTAAGGGGGAGTCACTATGTATATCAATTTGTATAGTAATAAGTTTTTGATACTAATGCCAAAGGGGGAGAATGTTACTCCAATTGCACATTGAAGTTGTCATTAATATGCATGTACACAAAATGGACAGTCGGTAACAGAGTCAAACAGGATAGTTGATATATATCAACAAAGTGTAGAGTTAACCAAGAGCACTAATCATGCCCATAGTTAACTGAGTTCAGTGATACCTGAGGACATAGACTATACTGAGAAATAGACAACACCAAACTACACAAGCATAACTGAACACCAGTATAACTGAGATACACAAACGACACCAAGAATTGAGAGACAACTTTTATCGAGTAGACCAGAGGCCACCTAAATTTTTTTTATGGCACATTAATCTATGTAAATTTTTTTTAGCCAACCTAGATAATGGTTTACATGATGGAGGAGGACATTAATTATAGATTTCCAAGATTAATTGTTTATGTCTCCTATGTTTATTTGATCAATGTAAATTTTGTAACCATTGATATTAGGGTAAGGATGTAATTGTTAAGCCCTAATTCAGTCACATAATTTGATATATAATTGTATAAATGTCATTGTGTAATGTATGTTGATCAAGTAATGATCAAGTAGCCACCATACTATGAACATCAAAGATTAGACAAGGGTTCTAAGGACAGAGACTACACAAAAAAATTCAATTTTCAAAACTAAGGCAAGGCTACCGAGAAGAACATAGTAGAAGGTATTATTATTCACATTGAGGTAATATATTATATATGAACTTAATGGATCTATATCAGAAATTTTGAGATTGTATATATTTTAGATAAAACTTTCTGTTACTCTCTAACAATTGTAATAGACACCTAAATCTCTTAACAGAGTAGACTTAACAGTCTTTTTGTAAATCTCTTAACTGAGTGCACACATAGATTGTGTTGCTAAATCCTCCCATGAGGTAGATCTAGTCAATATTTGTATTACTCCTAACAGGGTAAGATCATCATAAGTGATCATTGTTTGTAAGGTTTAACAAACTTTCTTTATTAATGCAGTAGTGAAGTTTTGTGGGTCTCATCCCCACCACAATTTTTACCTTATAACATCGGTTTTCTGTGATACCAAAATACTAGTGTCATGTGTACTTCATTTCATGTATGTATAATGTTTATTTTACATGCATTTACATTTTAGAATTGATACTAAATATTTGGTGTATGCAATCTACTTAGTTGGTTAATACAGTATAGTGATTACAAGGATTTGATTAAAATTTTTTAAGGGTACTGATTCACCCGTCCCCTCTTAGTACATATCCTTTCCATTATCCCAATAATCATTACCTTTTTACTTTGATATTCACACCTCCATGTTCCCTCATTTGGAAATCCACATTCTCCGGATTGTCATGGTCCATAACATGAAACCCAGGGTGGTTGACCTATATCAAAATGATGACCTTAAATTAATCATGACCATGATGTCATCATAAATTCATTTCTTATGTATATAAATTGTTAAAATAATATATTGAAATACATACCAATGGACGAAATTTGTTTCCCCCTTCAATGTGACCATGCTGCCTACAATGTTCCTCAGCTATTTTGATTAGATATCTTCGCGTCTTTAAGCCCTTGAAAATATTGCAGTGACAATAACATTTTCCATCACCTTTTCTTTTAAATTTAAACCACAATCTAGCAATTGTCTCCTTATTTTGTTCTGGGTTGATATTGTCAGACATGGTCTTTCTTGAACAGAATGACTCGTTACTTGTACATTGACTAGAATGTTGGTGGAAGAAGGATGATTTGTTTGCAACTTGTAGATACAGACACTAAACAACCATTTTATCAACTCTAATTTTATCAACACAAAGGGACATCTATCATAGCCATAGAAACCTGATTATTTTTAAATGAAATACACCAAGGAGTACCATCAGAAATATTGACCATTTACAATCATGATCAGTAAACATAAATCAAATATCTCATTTTTTATCAGCATGTGTAGTCTCACAATATCAACAAATGTGTAGTCTCAGAACTGTCCATTTCTCTTTGTATATGAACAATGAATGAAATATCAAGCTGAAATAAAACATTGAACAAAATAGTATTCCACATAGAGTGAATGAAATATACCATCAAAATCCACAATTGGCACAAACTCAGACAGGGGCAAATTCAAATTCAAGGCATAATTTATCAAGAACAACAAACAATGTAGAATCCCACAATCAAGAACATGAAACACTCTTTGTCAACAATGTTCAAAATCATTAGGACTATAGAAAAATCATTAAGACTATAGAAAACCAAGCTCTAGAAATGGACAGTTCTGATGCTTTTGCATTACAACAATTGAGCATTCATCATTTGGTTCTTCTTGGTGTATTCTATTTAAGTATATCGGGCACAAAGTATTCCATTTATATATGTTCAAAATTTTTCCAATAATGATTTGAGGAATGCAATCATGTAAAACACAAACTAATATTATTGTTGTGTTATGTAAAACACAATAATGTAAAACCTGTGCATATATAGCCTTCACCTATGCATATAAGAGTTGATCAGAGAAGGTATATGCAAAGGTGAAAAACATGCAAATTTGACCAAGCATTACTGGGAAATTGACCCTGCAACAAATGGACTTGTGGTGATTTTCACAATAGTACATTTATTGCAGGGTAAGCTCCTAGTAGTGCTTAGGAAAATCTACATGTTCATCACCTATGCATATACCTTCTCTGGTGGGAGGAGTCTAATTTTGTATAGTATGTCATTGTCATTGTATATGGGATCATGGGTAGTATTATGAAACAAGTTGGTGTTTTGGGGTGTTTAAGGTCTTGAAAAGGTCATAGTCAATGTAAGAGTTGATCAAAGAAGGTATATGCATATGTGAAAAACATGCAGATTTGACCTTAAGCAATACTGAGAGCTAGACCTCGCAACAAATAGACTTGTGATTATTTTCACAATAGTACATGTATTGCAGGGTAAGCTCCTAGTAGTGCTTAGGAAAATCTGCATGTTCATCACCTATGCATATGAAGTGGCTCTAATGGTAGATACAGTCATTGAAATACCATTTTGTCAACTCTAATTTTGTCAACACAGAGGGACATTTATCATAGCCATAGAAACCCATTTATTTTTAAATGGAATACACCAAGGAGTACTATCAGAAATATTGATCATTTACAATCATGAACAGTAGACCTAAATAAGATAGCTCATTTTTTTATGAGCATGTGTAGTCTCGCAATATTAGCAAATGTGTAGTCTCATAACTGTCCATTTCTCTGTGTATATGAAAAATTAATGAAATATCAAGATGAAATAAAACATTGAACAGAATAGATTCCACATAGAGTGAATGAAATATACCGTCAAAAGAAGGTGAAATCCACAATTGGCACAAACTCAGACATGGGAAAATTCAAATTCAAGGCCTAATTTATTAAGAACAATAAACAATGCGAAACCCCATAATAAAAAACATGAAACCTAATAAATAAAACTGCAAAACTTGATTGGGACAATGAAATTTACAAAGTAAGGAAAGGTGAGAGGATCAATCAAATAATAAAAAAATGAAACACGCTTTGTCAAAAATGTTCAAAATCTTGTCACCAAGCACAAACATAGGAAATAAAAAAGGGACAAAAGACAAGAAATAAGAAAAATCATTAGAACTATAGAAAAATCATTAAGACTATAGAGAATAAAGTTCTAAAAATGGACAGTTTCGATGCTTTTCCATTACAACAATTGTGCATTCATCATTTGGTACTTCTTGGTGTATTCCATTTAGATATGTTCAAAATTTTTCCAGTATTGATTTGGGGAATGCAATCATGTAAAATTCAAACTATTATTATTATTATTGTTATGAGAAGAGGTCAAAAGTAAATTCAAGTAGTTTATGCATAAAAGGACATATGTTTAATATACTTGAATTGACTTATGTTAACTTAATTCATGCAATAATAAAAACCACCCAATCTACACCATCAAAAACATCTTCAATGTCCCTCAATAAGTCAGTGGAACCATCTAAGCAAGTTAAACAACTCAAAAATCTAAAACATGTGTGTATATACACTTGTGTGCATATATACCCAAACATGTGTATATGTGTGTATGTGAATATGTGTGTATATGTGTATGTGTGTATACACACATGTGTATATGTGTATACATGTGTGCGTATACACACATGTGAGTATATACACACACATGTGCACATATACACATGTGTGTATATGTGTATATATACACACATATACACACTGTATTTAAAAAATTAAGAAATAAATAATTACAATTTCTTATGCATCTTCTCAGTCATCTTTCGATGAACCAAATGTGGTGCAGGGCACCCTAACAAAGACATGCAAAGGGGTCACTTGGTTAGATCATGAAGACTAAATGATCTAAAAGATCAATATGTGAATTGTAATATGGCTTGAAGACAATTCTTGTCTTAGACGTAATTAGATATAATGCAATGTAATAAGCCTAATGTATAAAGGCATGAGTGATGTAATAGGAGTTGAGTGTATAGGGTGGAATATTAGGCCTAGAAGTCTAATGGTTAAGTCTTAGAGAAGAATAATGGATTTAATGTTATGTCAAGGTCCTAAATGGACAAATTTAGAAGTCTTAGATTCTAGGGAGTCAATTAAATAAGTTTGAGTGTTTAAAGAATTGAAATGTAACGGTTAGATTCCTCATAGAGGGAAAAGTCCAAAAAAAGACAATCTTGCATGTTGAAGGATCCCAATCGATTAGGATCAGTTTGTTGGAAATATGTTGAGTCAACGTGACTAAGAGGCAGGGGGTGAATCAGGAATCAATAAAACTTAATCCTTTTAATTTGATTGCAAGCATGAAATGAAAAGCAATAAAACATCCGTAATAGTTGACACAATATTTGGTTACCCAGAAACCTTCCAAATAGAAAGCAAAAATGGGGTGGGGATGGTACCTATAAGATATATTACTGTAGTATAAATTTATCCTGTTAAAGCTTACAATTGACCACTTCTAATGACCTGCCCTGTTCGGAGCAATAAGGACTGTTAGGTCCACCTTGTGAAAGGATTTGATACAATACAATCAAGTAATGTACCTTTTTAAGGATATTTATAAATGACTCATAGGTCCACCTTATTAGAGGATTTTGTTGATTCACCTGTTAGGATGAACCAGTAGATGATCTTCAATGCAACTCTGATTTGCTGAATAAGATCCAATGATATAAAATAATCACCTGACTGTGATGGATGAGTCTCTGTTGTTCCTTATACTGCTATAGCCTTTTAAACAAACTGTCTCTTCATATTCACATTCATCCTCTTACACATCTATTCACATACATTTTGGATAAACAAAATACTTTGTATTTATACCTTATCCAAACCAAATGCGACTGTAAGTCGGCTTCCATAAGATAAATTAACATCTAACAATATAAGCTAGGTCAGCCCAAAACTGTCACTCGGGTGCATTAATCCATTCTGGAAGTACACTGACACTCAAGCATTATGCTGTCACTCAGACAACATACTATAATCTATGCACTCTAGTTACTCTAATCACTCGGGTAATACTGATTACCACTATCTTCTCAATCAACACTACCACTTCTCAGGGTAAATAGTAACTGCTCGGGTTACATAGCTAGCTCGGTCAACAATGTGATGACTAAGTGTTTTGGCACTAATTAACAATATGTATTTCCATAAGGTCATCAATCTACCCCTTTGGAATTAGTGACCAAAAACACTTATCATGTTCAAAAACTACTCAGAGTCAAAACTCCCCCTTACCATATGCTTGGGTACTTGCTCGGGGTTTGACAATATCTCTGTGACTCGGTTAGAAATGACTTTCTTTTTTTTTAATTTTTCAAAATGATTTTTGTAACACTTATATATATCACTTCTCTACTTCTCTTCTATACATGTATTTCCTATATACATCTTTCCTATATCCTATATACATTTCCCCCTTGTTTTTGACACAAATGCCAAAATATATCTATATGGTAATACCAAAATAGGATAGGAAATCACTATGTACCTTTAAAATTTGAGACAAAGTATTATCCCAATCATCCTGCAACACCTCCAGGATGTGTAACTCTATCTGTAACTTTGCTGATAGTTCCATCATAGTTCCTCAACTAAAAAATTATTGTCATGAATAAGATTCTTAGCATGAGCTATATGCTTCTGCATTACATCCATGTGTGGAAGGAGTTGGCTCTGCATGGCTGTGAGAGATTCTCTTGTCCTTGCTTCTTCCCTTAGTAATTCAACCTGCATGTCTATCAGATACTTAATTTTCACAAAATGTGCTGAACTAGAACTCGGGTTAAGTGCCAACTGATTTTCACTTTCCTTCAGATCTGTATCAACCTTTGTTAGCTTTGTCTTGATTTCCATTATGAAATTTGAAGTATCACTTAGATTTGCAAATAATGAAGCAACATTATCTACTATAGTCTCTAGAGAGATAATGAGAGAATTTAGCTTGACTTAGTCAATTGCAATCTTGCTTGCAACATTCTCTATGACTTTGTTCTCAAACTTTGTTTCTGCCTTCTACCATAGTTTTTCTTGACCATATAAATCTTTATTATACTTATGGAATATTTCTACAAGTTGGTCCATAATTTAATCATTCTCATTTACTTCTACTTCTGGTGCATCTAGAAATATACCTTTGATGTCTTCCAACACTCTGTTTCTCTTCTTCTCTGCTCAGAGATTCTTTTGTGTGGCTCTTTTCTTCCATAGCTCCCCTAGTGTATCCATTTTCTCTACTGATAGATTAGATAGATCCCAATTTGGAATCACAATGTCTTGCTCAAGATCTATATCATCAGTGATTGATTATTTTCCTTTTCCACTATCATTAGGATTGGGTGAAGGAACAATTTCCTTACCTTTTCCACTGTCATCCACTTCCTTTCCTTCCTTAGTTTTCTCTTCAGTATTTAGTTGGAATAGGTAATTGATATTTGTTGCACCAACTATAGGGTTTGAATCAAATGTAGCATCTATTCTCACTAAAGGAATGTTCATAGTTACCTTTTATGACTCGGTCAGGCTTGGCCCAGTAGTAGGTGGAGCCTGGTGCTCGGTCCCTACTAGTCCTGATTTTGATTCAGCAGACTTGTCTTTCCTCAGAGATAGGATGATATGAACATGTGATTTTGGTAGAGATGCCATTACCTCTACTTTTATCTACTCTGCATTGGATGCTTCAATGGATTCTACATTAGGTAAATCTACATCATCAGTTTTATCCTTGTGTTCAGTATTTTGTACTTCAGTCTTGTCTTCTTATTTGATTTCGAATATTGTCTTCCATATGTTTGTAGCTTCCTGCACCACATCCTCTATCTTCTTATTCAATACCTAGAAGGTCCTAAACCTTGGAGTGTGATTGTTTTCATACTTTGTCATTGTCTCTTTTACCTCTTTGTTTGTCATGGTAGGCATGACTTGTCTCAATGTCTGTTCTTTAATGTCTTTCTCTATTTGGACAACATTGCTCCAAGGAATAGATATTTCCTTGAATAGGTCTTGAGGATATGACTTTTCAATTCATATGGATCATACTTCCATCTAGTCATCTTCACTACAACTACTTCCTTAATTTGTTTATGTTCATCCTTCATTCTAGAAGCATAGTTCAGAGATTTCAGAGAACTCATACCACTACCTTCTCTTAAGGCTTCAATTTTATTCTCAAAGGTAGGTGGGGGCTTCTTGAATGTGATATCTTCTTCTTCTTCATCTGCCTTAGGTAATATGAGTTTCCTTCTTGATCTTCTTGGTTTGCTGGCAGCGAGGACATGGGTAGAGGCCTTAGGTGTTTTCTTGAGAATTAGCCTCCTTTTCTTCTTAGGAGTCTCTATTTCTACCTCTTCCTCTTCCTCTTCCTTTTCAGATATACCATCTTCTATCTTGATTTCATCTTATTTTCTTACTGAGATAGAAGGAGCGGTATTTCCATACTTCTTTCCAAACTATTCCATCCTTTTTCTTTCCTCTTTTCAGAATTTTAGGAATCTCGATCTCTATTGAAATTATACTCTTGGCTTCTTCATATGTACCAAAGTAAGGTGCTTTTGGGTCAACAGACTAATTCACAAGAGATTCAATGATGTTCTTGGTCTCATCTATATTAACCTCATACACAAGAAGTTTCACCCATGCAACCCTAGGTATGACTGCCTGAACATATACTTTATCATAGTCAACTAGGAAACACACATCATCCTTATGGTCTTCAACCAATTGTTTAGGAATTCTATACCTATTATGCATCTTTTGTCTGAATTCCTCAAAATATTCATCCATGATGCTCTCAAAGTTGTCTCCTAATTTAGCTATGAATTCATTTATCTGATAAATTATAGGTCTTTCCTTCTTCCAAACCACTGTGACTTTGGAAGGGAAAAAATTCTGAATGTAAAAGAATATGCAGACCATAAGTGAACCAAACTTACATGGATTGGTCTTTGATGCCTAGATACTCTCCATGTTCTTTCTCAATTGGATGAGTTGCAACTCGGCAAGGTTGAATGAGAGGCTTTTCTTGACCACCTTGAATGCCAAGTCTACAACCTCACATGGTATGCTATTAGGCCTGCTAGAGCCGTAGTTTTTGTGAGTAGTAAAATGAATCCCAAACTTCAATTACATGTCAGTTACTCCATTAAGTCTCATGCCTCCACTTTCCCACTTGGCAAGAGTCTTCTCAGCTAGGACATCCCAAGGTAGAGTTTTGGTAGCTTTGGACTTGTCCAACATAGGATACCATGTAACACGGTGTATCATTATCTTTGTGATCTTCACAAGTTTCTCCAGCCATATCTACATGTCGTGAACATGGCTCAGAATGAACCTAGTCCACTTAACCTAGAAATTCTGTGGCACATGTATGATGTGAGTCAAACCCTTAACTTCTAGATGTTTATGCTCTGGCTTCAGATCTCTGGCATCACATAGTTTATCATAAGCACTCTTCATTTCCAATGTTCCAAGCTGTTGAATTGTGCAATGATAGAAGGCTCGAATGTCATTGATCAATAATACCCTTGGAGGAATTAGGGAATGAGCTCCCATCAGGTCTATCTCCTCTGCAACTGCTAGATAGAGTTTGAACTTAGGAGGTTCGTAGAATGCATTCCTAACCAACATCTCAGATCCTTTCTTGACCTTGTTGATGGATGTGGATGCCATTATGCTCAGAGGTTCGATAAAACTTTGCAACTAAAAATTTTTGAATACAAATTCACTCTGAATCACTTAAGGCACTGAAACACTTTGCAAACTGAAAGCTTTGTAAATAATAACATTTGCAGTTCATCTTTTATAAGAGATTTTACTATTGATTTTTCATTAAAAGCTCCGTACATGGTAGTTGGCATATCTTGAAATGAAGCTCGGTGAACACTAACTTCAATATCCTCAAAACCATACAACCCAACTTAACTCAGTTAAGCCTATGCAACTCGGGTGTTACTGAGATCTTAACTTGGTTAAAACTATAATGTTTCCTAGAGCATCAATATGTTGATTTGGACTTACTATCATGTCTAGAACTGATGTAGGATGGCTTGTATGCATAGTTCTAGGGGTCTCCTTGCTTGTTTATTTGGAGATGGTAGATCCACTCAATTCACTTCTTTGGGTGACATTCGATCCTTCATTGTTTAGATTTGAACTTTCAGGAGATTTCCTTACCCACTGTTGATTCATCTAAGTTTTGATTTCATAATTTTTTCTTTGCCTTTCTCAAAACTAGTATCCACTTTTTCTTTGTTCATGCAATTATTTCTTAGATGACTGAGTTTTTTACATACATAACATCTCTTCGTAGGATTCCTTTTCTGAGGTGATTCTTTTCACAATTTGCACCAATATTCCCATATTCACCACAGTGACAACATCTGCTCCATGTGTTTTAATCCCAACCAAAAATTTCTTTAGCTAGTTGCTCAGCGGGGTTCCATTTCTTAGTTCTACACTCGAAGGATTTGTGACCGTGTTTGTTACAATTGAAACACTTTCCTTCAAACTTAGGTTTCTCAATTCATTCACTTTCCCTATGTCCATGTTTGTTGCATTTGTAGAATTTACCATTAAACTTTGGTTTTCCATTGCTCCAACACTTGTTTTATGTGTGCCCTAACCTGCCACAATGATTACAAGTAGGTTCTCTATTCTTTTGAGTTCCTTGCTGTGAGGATTCACCTTGTTTAGTATAACCTAATCCAGTTTTCCCATGATGTCTGAGTTGATTTTTCTCGTTCAACTGATCCATGCTTCCTTGTGAATTCATCATGCTTTCATTGGTTTGTTTTTTAGTATTGAGATCATTCTGCAGTCTTTCATTTTCTATTCTCAGATTGATAACTTCTCGATTTACATTATTCAGTTGATTTATCATATCTTCTTGCTGCAGTTACAAATGATGGATTTCATTTTCTTTTTCTTCTAATCTTGTACTCAATAATATTTTATCTACTTGTACCATTTCTCTATCATTTTGTGCTTGACTCTTTTTTTCTATGACTTCACATATTCTGACTGAATGAATTTCTTGTTCTCTTTTTAGTTTTCTGACTTCTTAATGTAAATTGAGATTCTTTGCAATTAGGTCTTCAATTGCCACATCTGCTTCTTCTGAACTTCTTTCTTTGCATAAGTTATCAATTCTTTCTTCTATGTAACTTTTTTGATTCATTTGTACTGCTAAATATTTTCTTCTTTTTAGGGAAAGAGAGAGATTCTCCTTGAGTTTCTTGATCTGATCCATGCCCACTTGTAGATCTATCTTTTCATTTTCAATGGCTTTCTCCAGTCTGTGTATTTTCATTCTCTCTGATCTTTGCTCAAGATGTTAAACTTCTGTAAAGAGAACCTTATGCTCTGATACCAATTTTTTGAAATATGTTGAGTCAATATGACTGAGAGGGGGGGGGGGGGGGGGGANGGGTGAATCAGGAACCAATAAAACTTAATCCTTTTAATCTGATTGAAAGTATGAAATGAAAATCAATAAAACATCCACAATAGTTGACACAATATTTGGTTACCCAGAAACCTTCTAAATAGAAAGTAAAATTGGGGTGGGGATGGTACCCACAAGGTTTATTACTACAGTATAAATTTAGCCTGTTAAAGCTTATAATTGACCACTTCTGATGGCCTGCCCTGTTAGGAGCAATAAGGATGGTTAGGTCCACCTTGTGAAAGGATTTTATACAATACAATCAAGTAATGCAACTCTGTTAGGAGATTTATAAAGGATTGTTGGGTCCACCTTGTTAGAGGATTTTGCTGATGCACCTGTTAGGATGAATTAGTAGATGATCTTCAATGAAACTCTAATTTTTTGAATAAGATCCAATGATATAAACTAATCACCTGACTGTAATGGATGAGTCTCTACTTTTCCTTATACTATTGTAGCCTCTTAAAAAAACTATCTCTTCATATCCACATACATTCTCTTACACATCTATTCACATACATTTTGGATAAAAACATACTTTATATTCATACCTTATCCAAACCAAATGCAACTGTAAGTTTGCTTCCATAAGATAAATTAACATCTAATAATATAAGCTAGGTCGACCCAAAATTGTCACTCGGGTCCAGTAATCCATTCTGGCAATACACTGGCATGTAGGCATTATGCTGTTACTTGGGAAAAATACTATACTTTGTGTACTCGGGCTACTCTGATCACTCAAATAATATTGATTACCACTATCTTCTCGGTTGACACTACCATTGCTCGAGTTACATAGATGGCTCGGTCAACACTGTGATGATTAAGTGTTTTGAAACTAATTGAAAATATGTCTTTCCATAAGGTCATCATAGTTATGGGAGTTTTTTTATGTCTATGAAAGACTTAGAATCTAAGAGAGCATGAGAGGTTGAGAGAGGTTAAGTTTTAGATTCAGATTGTACAGACTGCAATGTTTTGAAGCAATGAAAGATTGATTTCTTGCAATTTTGAAGACTTATTGATGCAATATCAATCCATAAGCTTTTTTATGGTTTCATGATGGTTTTTAGAAAATTTTAGAGCAAATTCATTCACCTTACAACTCTTTTTTACAATTTTATTTTGATTGTCCTGTAGAAGTTCATAGTTTGATTTTGTATTTCACTATGAATTTGTAAGATACATCACATTTTTGTACATACTATAACTTGGGGATGGATCAATATTTGTATTTTACTTTCTAACATGAATAATGTTGAAACAAGGAGTTTGCAAGTGAATGAGGTTGGAAAGCCGAGTTTGACAGTGTTGGAGGGTTACATGCATGGTGCATGGTTATTGCAAAAGATAATCCAGCCATTAGAGGGGTTGATTTTATGGTAGAATCAATGTTAGTATGGTCTAAGGATGGTGAATCATCCACCAATTTGAGGTTACAGTGATTGGACATAAGAGATTGACCAAGCCCTAGATTTTATGGGTTTTGAGGAGCAAATTGGGGATTTTTCATATAGAGAGTTCTTAGAACAAATTTTATTGTGTAATCCATGGTTTGGGGTCATTTGATGACACTTTTGAAATTTTCAAGGTCTGGTGTGAAGAGACATTAGTAGTTTCTTTGTAAAAGGGGTCGAATTAACCCTCCTAGTTCCATGACAGTGGAAGATTTGAGTAGGTTGGTCCAAAACACTTAGGTTTGATCTTTAGGTATGTTATCAATATTAGAAAAGGGTATCCAAATATTTAATGTGTTTTAAGATTTGTTTGGGAATATTTTGAGAAAGGATTTAATAACCCTCACTGTTGTACTACTAGGAATGTATAGTCTCGACAATTTAGGCAAAGAAGGGAGAATGACTGCATGAATGAGTTTTTTTGTTGATGTTAGGGTGATTTGAGTGTATTGGGATCCTTATAGGAGTTAGGGTCACCATTGGGATCTTATTTTATGAGTTTGGTTGCAGAAGCATATTGGATGAAGAGTGCATGACATGAGCTTGGGTCATGAGTGGATGGTTTGAGTTTGAAGAAGTGAATGGAGATCCAAGGTGTGAATTTTCTATTCCAGCATACACAAATTTTTCAAAACAAATGGGCCCTAACACTATGCAAGGATGCCATGGATCCTTAATGTGGATCACAAAATAATGTTATGTAAGCCATTGAATGGCATAAGGGATAGTTATGTAACCTTGGGGTCACTTGAGTGATCCATGGAATTATGTAAAGGTCAATGAAATATAAGGGTATCTATATTTTTAATATGTCCATTAATTCCATTAAATCATGTAATTGCACTCAAAGTGAAAAGATGCCAAAAAGAAGATGTAAAATTGCATTCGTGCAATTATGGCCTAGAATGGTCATCTAGGGGTTATGGGTTAGTATGGATTGTAAAGATTGTTTTAAAACCTTATAAATATCCTAAATGGGGGTATGAGACACCATTTTGTTGATTTGACAACATTAATTTTCAACTTGACATCACCATTAAGCCTATTTGGTTTTGACAGTCAATTTTATGACTGTTATGGAACATTTTTGGGTAGTTAGGTGGTTGTAGTTGGGTTTCTTTGAAGAGTTTGAGTCTATTTATTTGTTGATCTACATGAGTGGAAAGAGGGGTGTAGATTGGACATGTAAGAAAACCATAATGTAATTAATTCAATCAATAAAACAAACATTTTTCTCTGCATACTATATTCTGTCCTGTGGGTACAGTCACCAACCTTGTGTCTTCAAAAAAGTTTTGTGATATGTTAATGGTTGGATGGACATGTAAGATCCTTTATTTGGTTATTAGTTATGTTTCCATGCATTTATCTTGTTATTTTAATTGCTAAAGAGGTTAGGGAATTGAATGGTATCCTTACTGTACCCTGGCTTCTTGTTGTAATAATGAATTAGGATTGTAGTCTTCCTTCATGAATTGACTCTCCCACCCCCTATGATCACTGTGATTGGTGGGAGATGTATAATATGTAACATATCCTTTTAATATAGTTTGTCTTTGATAATATATTTATATGCTTGCACCAAAATAGAATGTTGATAGGCAAAGTGCTCTTACACAAAGCAATCATTACATGATAACAAATAATAAATTCTTCACTAATGATGCCTGATCGAATGATACAATCATCATAATATATGTGCAATTTGAAAGGAAGAGGCAAGTGTGAAAAGATGCCTCTCTTGATTGAATTATTACCATAATAATCATGGAATGATTATTATGATAATTGGTTGAGCATTGATAATCGCGAATGTATTGTGATTTGTGTAATAACATGATAATGCAATTGTGATGTGATTATATGAAAATGCAAGGCAAAATAACAATATGCAACGTGTAATGTATGTGGACGTGACTAAGAAATTGGGATGATTATGTGAAGATAATATGACATTGAACTATTACACATATATGTATGATAGTATGATGCCGATGTTATGTATATACTATATATAGGCATGACAGTTTTATTATTTTATAACTATTGTGTATATGTGCATGACAGAATGCAGATATGGTATGATCTATCATGGATGTGTGAATGCAGAGTAATGGATGTATGAATGCAAAGTATGAGAATGCAACTTGGTCACTACATGAATGAAATGCATAATATGAAGGTGATTACAAGATGATGGGTGGTTTCAACAAATAAAGCCAAAAACCCCTCATATAGCCAACATGTTATGGTGAGATTTATAAGTGATCATGGAGCTCAGTCATAAATGGCATCATAAACATTTTTTCTACATGGTGGATGGATGGCGTGGTGATTTTATAGCTCCTCAATAATCACAACTTTATTGCTTTCTTACAGAAATGCAGATTATGTAGAGGAGACAAGGTTTGTCAACTCCTTGTCAAACTGAATTAAAAATTCTAACCAATTTCATAATATTGGGAATATCACAAAAGATAACTGATAATTTGTAAAATAATATATACATAATTGAAAACATAATTAGTATAGATAAAGGAAATTGATAATTAAATGGTATGTCATATATGTCAAATCACTAAAAAATAATGAATGCAATCAATAAGCTTCATCGAGAGCATCAAAGTTATCACTTGGGTCATTTAAATAAGAAGCAACTACAATTCCATTCCAATAACCTATATAAATGACTATGGTAAACCTCACATTGCACAATAGATGCAACCAAGTTAGCACACACACACACACACACACACACATACATTATCTAGTCATACCTAGTTGTACCAAACCTAATTTAAAAATTTTCACACTAGCAAACTCAAATCCCAAATCCAAACCTGAACTAGCAACTTAGTATAATAGAAGTAAAAATGTCATACGAAACCAAATGATAAAAAAAAATTTAAGAGGACCATTTTGAATAGGCTTAGCTTCGTTAACATATGATTTTCCCAATAAAAAATTTATATTATATAAATTTTGTAATGGATAATAAATTTCACATTGCATATAATTTGTATTCATTTCTATTTATTCTCCCCTTGGCAAAAATTAATTTTCCTAATGCTTTAACCATTAGTATGAATAAAAAAGGAATATTGGATCTCCCAAAACATGAGTATTTGATCTCCCTTTCTAAGGACTTGTGAAGATTGAAACTCGTAGTACTTCTATTGAAAGAGAGAAAAAATCTTTATGCACGAGTTCCATTTATACCTCCTATTAGTTCCAAATTTCTCTCAAATTTATATTAAAAAGTGTCATATAGAATTAAACACGACAAAATAAATTTAGAGTTGTGTATATGTGTATACATATGTGTATATATACACACATGTCTATATATGTGTATATATACATGTCTATATATGTGTATATATACACACATGTCTATATATGTGTATATATACACATGTATGTGTGTATATATACACACATATACACATTGTATTTAAAAAATTAAGAAATAAACAATCAAAATTTCTTATGCATCTTCTCAGTCATCTTCTGGGTGAACCAAACATGTTGCATGACACCCTGAAAAAGACATGCAAAGGGGTCATTTGGTTGGATCATGAAGACTAAATGATGTAAAATATCAATATGTGAATTGTAATATGGCTTGAGGCCAATTCTTGTCTAAGATGTAATTGGGTATAATGCAATGTAATAAGCCTAATGTATAAAGGCATGAGTGATGTAATAGGAGTTGAGTGCATAGGGTGGAATATTAGGCCTAGAAGGCTAATGGTTAATTCTTAGAGAAGAATAATGAATTTAATGTTATTTCAAGGTCCTACATGGAAAATTTTTGAAGTCTTAGATTCTAGGGAGTCAATTAAATAAGTTTGAGTGTTTAAAGACTTGAAATGTAACAGTTAGATTCCTCATAGATAGAAAAGTTAAAAAATAGACAATCTTGTATGTTGAAGAATCCAAATCAATTGGAATTAGTTATGGGATTTTTTTTATGTCTATGAAAGCCTTAGATGGAAAGAGAGCATGAGAGGTTGAGAGATTTTAAGTTTCAGATTCAGATTGTACGGACTGCACTATTTTGAAGCAATGAAAGATTGATTTCTTGGAATTTTGAAGACTTCTTGATGCAATATGGTGTAGGGGCACCAAAGAAATTCAAAACAAGTATGAAGACTTGGAAGACATTCAGTGAGAACCAGAGGGTAAATAATATAGAGAAACAACCTATGAATATCAACTACAAAATATTGGAACCTTTAATGTTTTTTAATGTCATGGAATGACATTTCAGTGTAAAGGGCTTGTTCATGGCCTAAAGGCCCAAATTAGAATGAATTCAGAATAATTGAGAGGGGGGGGGGGGGGAANGAGGGGGGGGGGGGTGAATCAGTTATCCTCAAGTCTAGATGTGCCCATTTGAAACTTTATACCAATTTGAATAATTCAGATCTACTCGGCAGCAATAATATAAAAGTGTGTAGTTTACTGTACTAATGAAATAAGCTTGCAGAAACTTAACAGTAAAAAACAACATAAACATTCACACATTTTGAAACCATGATTTAATGTGGAAACCCAATATGGGAAAAACCACCAGTAACATGCTACCAAAATTTCACTCTTCTGAAGTGAGCTCTGTTAGGAGCCAACCCTATTAAAAGTTACAAAACACACTGTCAAATGTGACTTGGTTAAAGTTTTTAATCACCCTGTCAGGAGTGGCCTTGTTAGAGGACTTAGAACATTCCAATTTGAATGTCACCTTGCCCAAAGGATTTATACAATGATTGTTAGGTCAACCTGGTTAAAGGATTTAAATTGATACAATGGTTAGAAAGTAATCAGCAGGTGTGATTTGATTCATACAACTTACTTTGCCAATCCAGATCCAATTCATCTCTAATGCTAATTTATTGAGTGGCCTCCATTCTCATTTCAATCTTTAGAATTGCTTGGAAATCCATCAAGAAATCTCTCTCTGCTTCTCTGCTCAGCCTTCTTTGCTAGATCATGCCAGTCAGTCAATTAACCATGCAATCCTCTTGTATACTCTGTATTACAACTCTATCCATGAATAACCCCTTGAGGTTATCATATACCTCTTCATCTAGGTCAGACAAATCTTTTTCCTCTTAATCAAGATCGTAGATCTTAGGTTAGGTCAGATCCAACGGATCTTTGCATCATTACATTTAATTTATTTATCCAATACAATCACCAATTAAATCTTGAATCCATGTGTTAATAATGCTTTCCCGTGCATTTAATCAATGTGGACCAAAATTAACTATCCATAGTAAACTTCACATATTCCAATAAATTCACTTATGTCAGCCAGAGATCTCAAATCTCATCAATTACCAAAATACTATTTCTCGGCCAACACTGTGTTCTTCCACTCAGTCGCCTCTATATTCCTCAACATTTCACTGGTGCTCGACCATCACTGGCTTCACTTGGCATGAACTTTGCATTTCTCAACATCAACTTCTCAGTGAATTGTCAGTGGAAGATAAACAACATATCACTTTGCCAATGTGCCAAATGATCAAGTACCCTTGTGTTTACCCATAACTCAACTATTTCCCTCAGTCTTCTTGTTATCCTTTTCTTCAAATCTTCTTCATCAATCAATATATATGGTACTCAAATAGATAACGATAGTCTCACCAGTTAAGGTTTGACATCAATGACAGAGCAACAATTGTTTCCATTGTAGCTTTCAATATTTCCAAAAAGACATTCAAAACAACTATGAAGACTTGGAAGACATTCAGTGAGAACTAAAGGGTAAATAATATAGTGAAAGAACCTATGAATATCAACTACAAACTATTGGGACCTTTAATGTTTTTTAATGTCATGAAATGACATTTCAGTGTAATGGGCTTGTTCATGGCCTAAAGGCTCAAATTACTTGTAAATGGACCATTAGTGTCCAAGGGAGTCAAAGGGTTTTTTAGGGGTTTATAAGTACTTAGAATAAGTCTCCTAGGTGTTTGAATTCCTTAGGATTTTTTATTTTTCAATTTTAATAAGTTTTAAGTTAATTTTCAAAGTTTAAATATTCAAATAAGTAACAGCTAGTTAGGTGCTCTGGGGGAAAGTTGCATTTTAGAGTTAAACACCTCAAACTAATCCCCCTAAATGATCAGAAGATCTTGGGGAAGTTCATGAATGGTATTTTAATGAATTGAGAATCCATTGTATGGGCAGAGGTGTTATGTGTACGTACTGTCACAGTGAATACATGAAAATTTTGAATCTTGCAATTATTTTGTAATGCTTTGAATGTTTATGGATTGATAATCAATAGGATTTTATTGACTCATGATTTAGAAGTATTTTCTTATCATTCTTGGAGGCATTCATATGAACCTTGCATTGTTTTGAATCTAATCAAAATCACTGTTTCAACACTGTTGCCATTTGAGGGTCCTTAAGTCATTGTTTTGATTGGAATCCAATAAAGATGGGCATCATTCCATGAAAGTAAAGGCCTAACCTTCATGGAATGATCATATATAACATGTACATTACAAATATAATTCTTTGGTGTGTAGCTAAGTTGAAGAAGAAGTGATCACAGTCAGCAAATGGTGGAAAAAAACATTTAATAATATTAGTTTATACATACATAAAATTGTTTACCATGTCAAGTTTCAAGACACAAAATCAACCTTCAGCTTTTCTTTTCTAATATGTCTCATCTCAATTGTCTATTCATTGATTGTATATTCTATTCTTGTCTCAGAATTCATGTATGTTGGTCAAAGCTACATCTTATGATCTACACGCCACTATTTTGAATCTTACTAAATATCTCATTGGTAAAAAGAAAAAGGCTCAAAAAATGATTTCTTTGGACTAGACAAATTGGGAAGGCTTGACTTATCCCAAGCTTTGTCAAAGGAAAAGGAGGTACAATTTGGACGATAAATAAATTTTCCCCTACTCTCTCAAGGAGGTTATGTACACGACTTGACTAGGATCCAATCTACATAATTAGTTTACCTTACCCTGCTTTTTAATAAAAAGCATTAATTTTGAGTGATATCTTACATGGTTCCTAAGATGATTATATCTGTCATCTTTTGCTCCAATTGGAGACATTTAAGAAGACCCTAATGCAATCACTCAAAGAGGAGGATGAAGCTTTTGTAAGTATGGATCATACTTTTAATTTGTAAATGATGAATGAAACAATAGGATATATTTGACATTGTTGGTCAAACCATTGATAGAGTTTTCTTATCAAGTAAATAAAAAGAATAGTTCTATGCCATGAGCATGGGAAAATGACAGAGATCATGAAGCCTATGCCATGGGAAAGAGAGACATTCATCATGGAAAAGAAATAATAGTACACAACAATGGTAATCAACAAAGGAAATATGCATAACTTCATAGGTTATCAATGATTATTATAGTGAAATGTTTGAGATGTCATAATCTTTGAATGAGATAATATGCAGTGCTTCCAGTGATAGAGATGTTAGTAATAATTGAGAGGGGGGGGGGGGGGGGAATTAG
>MU225931.1:140407-163649 GCA_018584345.1 Thuja plicata
CATTTCTATCATCTTTTAAGACATAACATTGACTTCCAAATATTTTGAAGTAACTTACATTGGGTGTTTTACCATACCATAGCTCATAAGGAGTCTTCTTTGAGTCCTTCTTCAATTATACTCTGTTAAGTGTATAAACAATAGTGTTAACAACTTCTCTCCAGAATATTTGGGTGATGTCCTTCTCTATCATCAGTGTTCTTACACAATAAATTATTGATATGTTCCTTCTTTTAGCAATCCCATTTTGCTGTGGTGTTCTTGGTGTAGAAACCTATCTTTTTATACCATGCTCATTACATAAATTAGTGAATTCATTTGATATAAATTCTCCTCCTTTATCTGATCTCAAATATTTTAGATCCTTACCACTTTGTTTCTCTACCATAGCCTTGTACCATTTAAACGTCTTGAATGCTTCAAATTTTTCTTTTAGAAACATGACTGTTATCATTCTAGAGTAATCATCAACAAAGAGAATAAAATATCTATCTCCATAATAGCTCTTTGTCCTCATTGGTCCACATGAATCAATATGGACTAACTCTAGAATATCATCATATGTATGGGTTTGCTTTTGAAACTAGACTTTTTCATTTTACCTTTTTGACAATGCTTGCACATGATGTTGTCTGGCTTTGTCATTGTCGGTAAGCCTCTTACACTTCTTTTTTTGCTTATTTTCATCATGTTGTCAAAATTCACATGACACAACCTTTTGTGCCACAACCATATGTCTTCATTTCTAGTCATCAAGCAAGTGGGGTTAGTATCATTCAGATAGAATAAGTTACCTTTGGTTTGTTCACCGGTACCGATCAGTTTTCCTAATTCATTGAAGATCTTTGCCTTCTTGTACTCAAATGCTACTCTGTGACCTGAATTATTTAGCTGAGAAACACTCAATAGATTATAATTCAATCCTTTTACCCAATAAGAACTTTCACATTTAATCAGGTTATTCAGCATTACTGTTCCTTTACCTTTAATTTGACAAGGTGAATTATTTCCCATTCTTACTGTACCACCTTTATAGTACTCAAAAGTATTAAACTTTTCTTTGTCACCGGTCATGTGGTGAGTGCAGCCACTATCTATAATCCAGATATCATTCTTACTAATCTTGGATATGAGTGCAGCTTCTTCATACCTTTCATCTTCATCTAAATCATCCTTCACAACTACAAAGACTATCTCGATATCATCACCCCATTCGGTGTCAGTATCTTCATCTTTGTGAGCAGCTAGATAGCTAGCCTTCTTGCCTTTGTCCTTGTAATCTTGGGTATCACCTCTTTCTGATTGTCAGTAACCTCTGTAATATTTTTTATCACCTCTGTCAGATTTCTTCTCAAAAGATCTATTATCACTTTTGTCATCTTTTCTTTTGTTAGGACATCTTGCAGCAAAGTGTCCAATCTCTTTATAATTCAAACATACAAGTGGTAACTTGCCTTTGTATTTACCTTTGCCTCTTAGCATTCTTCTCACCATGAGTGCTTTAATTTCATCTGGATGTTCTTCTTCACTTTCACTTTCACTGTCTCTTCTAGATGAGTGTCTCTAACTAGATTTTCTTATTCTCATAGAAGACTTGAATACAAACTCTAAACTTGGTAAGAAACTATTATCAAAATTATTCATCTCAAATGAAATTAGTCTACCAATCAGGCTATCAAGAGTGACTGTATTGTTTTCTACTGCTATTATTTCTTGAATAGAAGAGACTCTAATAGCATATATAGGCAATAAGGTTCTTAATATTTTACTTACCACTATCTCCTCTTCAAGTGTACCTCCAACGCCTCGTATAACATTGACTACTTTTATTCTTGTGCTGTACTGAGTGATGTTTTCACCTTATTTCATTCTGAGATCATCAAACTTTCCTGTAAGGATTTCTACCTTGGCTCTCATAATATTTGTATCACCTCCATGTACAAGCTTTAGTTTATCTCACATTGTCTTTGCATTTTTGCAATCTTTGACATCCTCAAATTCAGCATTAGAGAGTGAGGCTGAAAGCTCTATAACCATGCAGTTATGTTCATTCTTTAATCTCAATTGATCTACTGTCAATGGTCCTATAGGCAACACATATTCAGTATCTAAGTATTGAGTAATATCATTGCCAATACCTGATAAGTGAAGCTTTATTATGCTTTTCCATGAAGCAAAGTTGTCTTTGTTCAACTTGGGCACATCTCATCTGTTCATCTTGAGATCTTTACTTAGGTCTTGAAACCTTCCTTCTAAGCACACAAGCTCTAATACCAATTGTTAGTAATAACTGAGAGGGGGGGGGGGGGGGGGNGGGTGAATCCACACCTCATATTATTAAGTCCCTACAAGATGTATGCCTTGAAATACTTGAAATAATTTATTGTCTGTCGGTTTACCTTGTCTATCCTTTTTCTCCTTGATTACCGATAAGCAGTAAAACTCATTTACCAATACTCAGTAAATATGTAGAGTATACCAATCAATCCAGAAATGTATATGTGAAATGTAAAACAATAAAGTAATAAACCATACACACATAACACATGGATTTTAATGTGGAAACCCTGTTAAGGGAAAAAACCATTGGGACCGATACCCAAAATTTTCACTCTTCTGAAGTGAGCCCTATTAGGAGCCAACCCTGTTAAAGGTTACAAACACATCGTTAAGTGCGATCTTGTTAGAGGATTTTTATACATAGGTTATCACTTAGTATCTAGTATCTATGCTACCATACTTATATCAGTCTTTAGACTGTCAATAGGCTTTATGCTAATCTTACTACCTTCCTTGAATCAACCTCCTTCTTAGACAGTCAATAGGGTTTAGGTAAGACCACTGCTACTATCATGAATCAAACTTTTTGGTAATCTATTAGGATATACATCAATTATAGAAGACGGTTAAGTCCTACTCTGTTAAGAGACTTAATGCTTCAATGGTTAAACTGAAACACAATGACCTGTTTCTAATGCAACTTTGAATTGTTGATATTCAGATCTATTTATGTACAATACCTCTCTGATCAATGTATCAATTCAATTCCTTTGTACTTCACCATTTCTTCTCTGTGATGCTGTGCTTCATTGTTCGTCGGTGTCTATAGAATTCTTTAGCTCTCCCTTAGTTTGATTGATCAAGACTGTATGAAGTTTATCCTTCACCAATTTCTCTTCAAAATTTTCTTTCAATTCACTCCCCTGTGTATCTGAGTGCTTGTGGAAATGAATTACATGCTTTTCTCTTATATAGACATGATTTTCCTTAATTCTTGATTCTTGATTCTTGGCGTGAAAAACAATCCAGCCAATTTGATTTACGCCTTTAACTCCTGATTTATGTTGTCATTATCTTCTTTCCAACTATATAAATCAATTACTTTAACTATGGTTGAATAAAACAAATAAAACAACCAGTTAATTCTATCTTTAAGCTCTGCCAGCTAGATATTTTGTCATTTTCTGATCTCTCTATTTTGTTGATCAATTCTGCAGTTCGTCATCGGTGACAACTGCTAGTTCCGTCGGTGCAACTTCAGTTAGCTTCAGAATCTCCATCCGTCGGGCATCATTGGATCTTTCTCATCGGGAAACTCTGTTTTCAGCTCGTCAGGCATCTTGTGATTCTAATTTTTCGGGTAACACTATCTTTTGCTTATCGGGCATCACTGTGACTTTATCTCTGTCTTTACCGGTGGTGTGCACTCCATCGGTGTTGTCTGTCACTTAGTGAATACTTGAATTTTATGCATTGCTGAAAGAATAATCATTGTTCCATTGATTCTTGAAAGTCTTTGGCATTATGTGTATGACCATACAGATGACACTCATGTGAAAGTCTCATAGTCAATAGATTCCAGGAAATTAGACATTACATGTATTGTTGATAGAGAATAGACAATATAAAACATCAATGTTGGAGATAAAAGCACAACAAATTTTTTATGTTCAATCCAAGAGTATTGTTTCCTGACAAGTCAATAACATAATCTTTAAGTAAAAATATTAGTAATACATAGAATTGTGCTACCCGAAATTGATATAAGAAATGAAGTATACATCAATAATAGAAAGAGTCACTGAATTATAAGCATCATGTATATAATGTGTTAAGATTGCATAGTTATATCCATAGGGTAAGATACAAAATTATAAGATACATTTGAAGAGTCACATAATCCAGGGTCACAAGTGATACAAACATTACATGATAATGTTTAGAACAAGAAAATGTTGAAGGGTACATGTATTTATGGCTTACTATAAAATTTTAAACATCAACAGAAGACCTGGGTATGAAAAATAGAGTTTGAGTAGAGAACATAATATAAAGTTAGAAAGTAATGTTCAAAAATGGCAATGAACAGTTGAGTTAAACCTCGGCCAACATTGACCCAACAAGGATTTATGGTAATGCAATGACACAGAGAAACCCTCATGATAATTTGTATGACCATGAAGAAGGAAATAAGGAAGCTCATAGTTTTATAAGGTAAGAGAAACCTCAAATTCTTCAAAAAAATAGAGTTTTCTAGCTTTGTAGCCACGACTAGCTCAAGGAAAAGGTATTCAATTTTAATATAAACAAAGCCCTCATTTTTGCATTTAGGGAAAACTATCATAAAATATCCAAATTCACCCAAACCATTATGGCCTCTTTGTAGAAAAGTATGATGAGGAAAATGAACCATGAAAATGATAAAAACCATGCATATAACAGTAGGGTACAAAATAGAAAAGAAAAGAGTTTCATGGTAGAGAGAAGTAGTTTTTTTCTTTTTATTAGATAGGGCTACACAAAAGAGAGTAAAGAATTATAGTTGAATGAAAGACTTGAAAAACACCATGTAAAGTTCCAGTAGAATGTTGCTAAAAGATTGCCGAGGTCTATCTTATAAATATTTACCCATACAGGTGGTGTCGAGAGATGCATAGGTGGTGTCAAGAGATTCCCTCCTTTCGACCTCCTTCAGCTCTGCAAAATCTTGAGATGTGTAGGTGGTGTCGAAAGATGCCCTCCTTTTGTCCTCCTTCAGCTCTACGCAAAAACAAAATGAAATATAATGAAAATGCCCATTTCTTAAAAGAGTTATATGCCCATGTTGGTCGTAATTTTGACATGTCATGGTTGTTGTAATTCTGACCAACATAGGAATGGATTAAAAAAAATTAAATTTTTCCTTCTATCAACCGACCAAGCAAAACCATTTTAATGCTTGGTTGGAAATGTTGGTCTACAATTAGTGTCAAATGTACTAGTGATAGCCTTAATAGGTTTTTCAAAAAAGAGGAAGATCTGAACAAGATCCAAGGAGTATATGAAAGGGAACAATTACCACCACCTTGGGATTAGGTTCATCTTATCATCACAAAATGTTTCATGCTTGAAGGACACTTCAATGTTTACTACTACTATCACATGACCCTCATCAACCACTCTACGAATCATGAAATTATCTCCTTTCCATTTTTCTTCATTAATTCCCTTAAAAGTTCTATTTTGGATGTGAAGAAGAGTGCTTGTACCAATGGTAAGAAACCCATCCCTCTACACTGTGGTCTAATTTTTAGGCATTGGCACTATACCCCCTAAACCCATTATGGTTTATGAGGCACCTATTTTTTGGTCACCCCCACCTACTAACATTATTGATGCACTAGGGAATAGTAAGAGAAAATGTATTTGCCACCAAGGAGCCCTTAAGATTGTCTCTCGATTTGGTACTCCTGAAGTACTAAATATTGATGTCCTCATCCTTGAAAGTAGTGGGATAAAAGGAAAAACACCCAAATTGACCACCACCAAAAGGAAAGGAAAAAAATCCCTCCCCCCATTAAGAAAGCCAACTTTATCTTTAGGAGGCGATTAGTGATGAGGAAGAAGATATTGATGAGGAACACATTAACCCCCGTAGGCCTAAGATATTGGGTACTAGGTTAGCAAGGAAATGGAAAAAATTCTTATCGATTATGATTTAGAGGAGGGGGGTGTTGAACATAGGAGTGGGAAGACCAGGGAGAAAGATGAGAATGGAAAGTTAATGGAGTGCGATGGTGTTGATGCTAATACTCTTAGTAGTTCTAATAAGTCTACTACCAATAGTTCCACTCACATATTGAACAACATGAAAGATGAACCAATTGACCTTATTGGGAACATGATGTCTAAAGAAGAAAATTCCAACCATACCAATTGTAACTCGAATTTTTCCATCTGTCAAAAAATTATTATGGAGTTGGCTACTCTAAAGAGCAAGGTGAGAAATCTAAAAAACAAAATGTATCTCAAGGTGAGAGACACGTGGTCTTCATTGAAGGGTGAATATACTATCACGTGCGTTCATATTGGGGGGTTTAAAATGGGCATAAAAGAGGGGAAATATATTGCCTATAATAGGGGGATGGGGATTTTTTGGGGGTGGGGGTTGGGAGTTTATATAGGAAAATAGGTGTGGGGGTATTGGAGTAGTATTGGAGGGGGGTGACAAAAAGGGAGTTTGGGGCAATATTATTTGAAAATAGGGGGATTATTTAGTATAAAATGAACACACGTTCTATGATTTAGGCTCACTAAGTGAAGCCCTTGTGGCTGAAGTTGGGGAGTACCTCTAGGTCTAGTCTTTGGGTGATGCATAGCTCTACTAATTCTTTGTGTTTATTGCAACGAAAGGTTCTTGGTGAAGACAAAGAAGATGAAGGTAATCACAAGGATTTATTCAAGTTCCTTACGAACACATGGAGCCATGTGTTGTACCAACCGAGATGTGATATTGAATCTCCCTGCAATGTTTAATTCCTTAATGGTTATGGTTCTAGCCACTTTCTGCCCATGTGGGGTTTCTAAAAATAATTTATTTTTGATGTGGTTTTTTAACCTAGACTCTAAGTCTAGGAAGAACATTTTCCTTTTTGGTAGTTAGTTAAATTGTGTTCCTTGTATTTGGAGTAGGAACTTCTTGAATACTGTTATTATCTCTATTGTGATGATAAGTTGTTTGTGCGTAGAGTGTTTGACCACTTTGTTTATGGTTGATTGTTAGTGGCTATTCTTTAGATAGTTCTTTATGTTTTCCTGTTGTTAGTATGATGTTGGATTTTATGCCCTAGAAATGTAATTTTGTAAGAGTCAATACCCTTATTTTGTTGGTAATTAAAATATAAACAGAATTATATATATAATAAAAATACAATACAATAAAAAAATTCAAATAGTTAAACTTAAAAATAAATATAATAAGTTTCATTTTCTATCTACTTTTTCCATTAAATTCAAATATTATTATAAACAATTGGAGAATTTGTCAATTTATTTATATGTTTATGAAGAGGACAAAATAATGGAATATATAGTATTATAAAAATATAAATCCAAAAAATAAAACTTTATTTTGTTTAATTCAAACTTATCTTGAATATTTGATCAGTTTCTATGAACATAAAATATTGTCATTTTTAAATTTTGTTATCATTTTTTATTACTTTTCCTATCACAATGACATTACGAGGAATTTGATTTGGCTATTCTCTAGATAGTTTTTGATGTTTTCCTGTTGTTAGTATGATGTTGGATTTTATGCCCCTGTAAGAGTCAACACCCTTATTTTGTTGCTAATTAATATAAAAACATAATTATATATGTAATAAAAATAAAATACAATAAAAAAAGTTCAAATAGTTAAACTTAAAAATAAATATAATAAGTTTCATTTTCTATCTACTTTTTCCATTAAATTCAAATATTATTATAAAAAATTGGAGAAAATTGTCAATTTATTTATATGTTTATGAAGAGGACAAAATAATGGAATATATAGTATTATAAAAATATAAATCCAAAAAATTAAACTTTATTTTGTTTAATTCAAACTTATCTTGAATATTTGATTATTTTCTATGAACTTAAAATATTGTCATTTTTAAATTTTATTATCATTTTTATTACTTATCCTATTACAATGACATTAGGAGGAATTTGAAGTGTCATATATTAAATCTATTATTTTTATAAAGAGACAATAATGAATATCAAATAAAAATATAGACATGATAATATAACAATTAACAATTTCTTCTAAATTATTATTTTTTGTTTTGTAAATAGTTTAATAATATAAAGATATAAAAATATAAGAATATAAATAATTACAATATAATAATAATTGATATTAATTACTATATTGTGATATAATAATGATTGAATATAATTCTAATACAATAATATAATGATTTTTAAAGTGAAACAATAGACATATGATACATTTTCACATATTTTACATATTTGTTTCTAAATATAATAGATTAATTTAAATGATTTCAACATATAATTTATATTAATTAAAATATTAAGCACCCTTATCCATTACAATTTTAAAGATAAGCCGAGGTCTCGAGTCTCATAGAAGGGGGGTTCCTAAAAAAATAGAGCTGGTCCGAAATTTAAGGAAGTTGGTGCTCTCATGAATGCAATATCTTTCTCTTCTATAATTTATGTTGGGATAAAAACATGTTAAAAAAATAATTTTCCCTCCAAAACTATTTTTAACAGAAATCTAAACTTGGATGTTTCACAAGTGGCAATAACATACCAAAGTTGGTGGGGCAATTTCTAGCCCAACCCCATTTTCACCCACTCAAATATCCAAACCTAAAAAGTAGGAGCTTCTATTTTCCCATGGAGGGGGTTGTAATATGGGAAAAATGGGAAAACATGTATACTAAGGAAACCATCAAACCTTAAAAAGCATGCACAAAAAATCCTATCCTAAACTTAAGAGAATTTGAGAAAAGAGTTAAACAACACATGTAAAACATAAACAAACTTCATCAAATTTTACTCCCATGTCCTTTCTTGCTTCTCCAAGTAGGTTGATGTAGCTCCCATATTGACAAAATGCACTCAAATATGAAAGTAAATGACTAGAATGACGACGAGAAGATTCAAAAGACAATGGTTAGCTATTGAAGGCAAAATGACTTTAATTTATAGGAGATGAAGGCCAAAATGCAGATTTAGCAACAAAGTGTGCAAAATAGAAGAATGTCATGATTATGAAAAATTGTTTGCACAATTTGGAATGCATAAATCAATGCACAAATTAGGGGAGAATTGGAAGGGAAAGATGAAAACTAAATTATTGGAAAAAGTGAAGGAAAAGGTGAAGAAAATTAATAGGGAAAGTGAAGGCTAAATTACAGGAAATGGAAGCACAATTAGGGGGAAATGGAAGAGTGGAGATTTTTGAATTTAAAATTTTTATTCTCACCAAATTAGCAAATTAGAATTATGAATTATGAAATTCCATAAACCAAGATATTAGATAATTAATTAATCCAAAATTTATTAACGGTGGGAGCTAGGACAAAGGGATAAATAAGTCTATTTATTTACCCAAACTAAGACATAGGGATAAATTAAGGTTCATTTACCCCTAAAGATGAAAAATTATGGAATTTTGATCTAATTGATGATATTGACATGAAATTGGATTGATTTTGATGATTTTGAAATGACATTGGTAACTTTGACAATGCCTTGAATTGATTTTGAAAGTGCTTGATAAGGTTGAAATGATTGAAAAAGTTTTGAAAGGGGTTGAAAATGGGGGTTGAATCAATTTTGAAGATACTAAGATGATTTTGAAATGATTGGTAGATTTGAAATGATTTTGAAAATGATCCATCCAGCCAAATCGAAACGGGTTATGATGCAAAAATTGAAGAAAATTTAATAATTAATTGAACAATTTTCAATGTTTAATTAATGATGAAAGACACAATATTGACATATGA
This sequence comes from Thuja plicata, assembly GCA_018584345.1. Classification (NCBI taxonomy): domain Eukaryota; kingdom Viridiplantae; phylum Streptophyta; class Pinopsida; order Cupressales; family Cupressaceae; genus Thuja; species Thuja plicata. Next base: position 150,199 of record MU225931.1, read on the forward strand.
TGAAGACTATATGCGCAACATAGAGGAACAATTAGAATATAAATACAATGTTTCAATCATAATACAGAAATGTTAACACACATGCTAGAAAGCATAAACCATTTCTTAGCATCTACATTTTTCCCCTCTTTGATACAATGTGATTATGAGCGTTGTGTCAAAGAATAAAGTCAAAAGAAAGAAAAAATGCATAAACTTGCCCCGATAATGACAAGATAGAATGCGATTATGAGCACTATGTCAAAGAACAAATTCAAAAGCTAGAAAAATTGCATAAAACTTGCCTTGGTAATGACATGATACAAGGGTGCCCCGTTAAGAAATTAACCAAAAAATACAAATGATAGGTCAATTTGTCGACAACGATGAGATGAATCCACAACAATGAACGATTCAAAAATTAGAGGTCATATGCAAATGTTATGAAGCCCGGAGTGGAAAAAGCATCGCGACCAATAAAAAAATCAAAGCTTGTATGTCCATCTAGGTAGAAAGAGGTCTACAAAAGGGCTTGGAGAGGGGATTTGAGGTCATTTTTGCCCTCTGATTTGGAAGATTTGGAGCTCTCAAACTAGGAGAAATGGAGCAAGTGTCAGTGCAAGATCATCGTGGTGAGCATGTCAGAAATACCAAAGAATAAAGGGCATAGGAGATGAGGTATGTACATCAGAGCCTCCCAGTGATTATGTATTTTGTTCATGATTTTCTAGGTAGCTAGGGGTAGTTTCAGGAAGTTAAACTAGGTCAAAGGGATTAAATCATGCCATACTCCCCAAGTGCACATAAAACATACCCAAGTGTGGCATGGGGGGCAGTTGGGACCCAAGTGCATAGAAATCCTTCCCAAGTGCACCCCACGAGGCACTTGGTCACACAACTGTGCAGTTGATAAAAAAATGGCTAACAGTTAGTCAAAATACTCAAAAGACTCCAGATTATGTGAAAACTTGGTCAAAGACACAAAATAGGTCAACAATAGATCAAAATTAGTCAAACATGGTCAAAAATAATAGTAGGTAGAAAAAATTTGACATGTGTCTCCTTGTATCTGTAGGAGTTTCCCATATTGAAGACACACGAGAGTAGGTCGATATGTTTAGATCTACGACATGGATTGAGCACCTATGAGAGGGATATTTTGTTAGTACGAGGCTACAATACATCACATATATACTTGAGACTAAGGAAAATAGGGGATTGATCATTGCATTAGTAGAGAGATGACATTGTGAGATGATTTTATTCCATCTACCTACTCGAGAGTCCACTGTCACTCCTGAGGATGTCTGGAGAATCCTTAGGATTGTGAGTCATGGAGAGCTAGTAGTATATGATCCATCCAAAGGGAGATAAGCACTATGAAGATTGTTTAATTATGATGAGGCAACAATAGAGATCAGAGATTACGAGATCATATGGGAGACATTGGCAAGTCATCATGAGAGACTTGTGGTTTTGATCTGCGAGGTGATCCTGGGATTACTGGTACCAGATAGATGTGGACATGGATGCCCTATTGGATGGGGTAGAGAATTGGAGTGCATGGTAATGGAGGGTACTATATTTGCATGGGGACCATACATTCTTTCTATGGCATACTACCACCTACATCAAGTAGCTTACAAAGGTAGATTGAGTATTAGAAATGAGATTGTATTATTGCAGGTTTGGGCATTTGAGCACATAACTATGATTCACCCTATTGTTGATAAGATAGTCATACTAGACATACCATATGTATATTATTTTTTTGGATCATTATTATAGGGACCATTGGGATATACACGGTATTGGAGTCATGATATTGATACTCTTAGGGATTTCACATGGAGACCATATAAAGATATCCCTAGTTGGGATGATGATAGAGATCACTTGCCTTACTGCCAACATGACAGAAATTTGATTGGGCACATGATTATTGGACACGTGATTATTTAGGTTCAGTTTCTAGAGAGAGTGCACAAATAGTTCAGAGAGAGATAGGATGTACCAATAGTTGTGGAACTATTTTCCCACTCGAGAGATGAGGTTATTAATCCTTAAAGGATCAGAAGTTGTCATTAGTATACAAGGAAACAATTTTGGACCGTCAGTCACAGTATACACCAACAGATAGTTCATAGAGTAAACTAAGCATAGAATGTCTACAGAGTAAACTAAGCACAGTCTTACAGAGACATCACCAAGCATAAACTACATAGTATATCGAGCACTAGTCTACCGAGAGACATTTTTATTCTTGAGAAAAGTAGATTTGAGATACACACCAGCTAAAGTGCTTTATTCTTAGAAATAGCTTTATTCTTAGCTAGAAAATCATTTCTTGAGGATCAAGTAAAGCATAAGTAATAAATTTAATCAGTTTAACAGGTTGTATACATGCAAAATAGGAGATCAAGGTAAAGTTGTAAACCTTTGATCTTTAGAGTTATCAAGAAAAGTGTGAAACCTAATTAGGTCAATAAATTGTATATATAGATGTGTAATCAATCTAGAACTAGATGATTCTAGCTACAGAAGGACATCTATGGCTTAGATAGAGGTTTTCATGCAGAAGAACAAATAAAGCATAATTCAGTTATGAAGAACTAGATTCAAGACTATCGAGAAGAACATAGGTATTATCCATCACAATAAGGTGATATTGTTTTTGTAAACTTAATGGATCTATATTCAACAATTCAATATTACAAGTTATCAGGTCATGAGTATTTTTTTCTTCTCTCTAACAATTGTAGCAAATAGAAGAAATCCTTCAAGATGGTAGACTTAACAATCTTATTGTAAATCTCTTAATTGAGTGCACACATACATTATGTTGTTAAAATATCTTAACCGAGTAGACTTAACAAGTCTAACATGTTACTCATAATAGGGTAAGATTATCAGAAGTGATCAAAACTTGTAGCCTTAACCGAAACCTTCAATTCTGTAGATAGTGAAGCTTTGTGGGTTTCATCCCCACCGCATTTTTTACCTTCTAATAGGGGTTTTTTGCATTATCAATTCTTGTGTCATGTGTAACTAAGTTTATGAATGTTTCTATGATTGATTACATGCATTTACATTTATGTTATGATATTACCTGCATAAGGTAGTAAATAAACAATGGTCGGTAATGAAAGTAAAGATTACTAAGTTTATTTGATAAAAAGTTTTAAGGGTACTGATTCACCCCTCCCCTCTTAGTACACACCCTTCCATTATTCCAACAATTGGTATCCGAGCTAGATATCTTATTTGGAAAAGTTTAAATCACTTGAGAGAAAATATCATACAATGGAATGGTATAAGCTTGACAAAAATATTGAGAATCAGAAGTTGGAGATATAGATCTTCTTTGAGAAATACAAAGAAGCAAGAAACAAGATGAAAGAGTTATTGGCTAAAATAAAAGTCATGGAATCTCGCTACAATGAAAATGACTATCATGAAGAAGAGATACCTTATTTATTTGATTCATCAGGATCTGGATCTGGTAATACATCTGACACATCAGAAGAAAGCATTACAAATCTAAAAGAAATGAATCAAAATCTGACTGAACAAGTGAAGGTACTTCAGATTGGTCAAGAGACACAGATGGTACGAATGATTGATGTAATGAATAATGCAAGACAAGATGAACAAGAAATAACTTTAGCTATTGATGATAGGAGAAAGATTACTGAGAAATTGCAAGAGAAATAATTTGAGATACAGAGACTTATTGAACATCACATTGAAATCACCAATCAAATAGTTCTTATGAGTCAAGAGGCCAACCAAGTGAACATACAAATTAATGGAAAATTGGAAGTTATTGGTGAACTAAAAAAAGAAAATGAGAAACTGAAGCATGAAGCAAAGATTCAACAACATCATAATGATATGATTAGGAAAGATGAAGATAGCACAAAAATAATGGATTAATTTCTGAATGGACAGAGAAGACTCAAAAACAATATCGGTCTAGGGTATACTGAGCATGGAGAATCATCAAAGATATGTCTACATAAATCCAAGAGAAAAGACACGTTCATGTAATCAGTGTGGAAAACCAAGCCACACATCAAATGTTTGGAGGAGAAAAGTTAAAGGTATTCCTAAATCTACTTCTACATTCATAGGTAATTGTTATAACTGTAAAAAGCATGGACACAAAGCACATGAATGTAGATCTAAGGTGAACAAACCAAAGAAGGAATACTACATGGAAAATATTTCTCTACTTGCAAAATGCATGGCCACACATCTCATAAATGTAGGAAAAAGAAAAGGCAAGTATGGAAACCTAAAGAGAAAGAAAATACATATAAACTGAGAAGAGTCAGTAACTCATATATTTAGGATTATAACACATGGTTAAATTGCACAGCATGTAGTATATATGGACTCATAGCTGCAAAATGCATGAGGAAATGGATACAAAGATCAAGGAACTAGACTAACTCTAGAATTGCATGCTTACACTATCATAAGGTTGGTCACTACAACTGTTGGACCAAGCACTACAGTTGGTGACACCTCATCTAATGGATTAGGTGATTCCACCATCCCCACCTAAGAAAAACAAGTAAGTATAGAACTACAATCTACAAAGATATATTTTACATCTGTTCCTATATTCATTGAGAAAAAGCCATATTAGCATGAATGAAGATGCACTATGGTATTACTTGTTATGTTTTGTGAATATAGTTCGGTCGATTAATATGAACCGAGAATAAAATACACATTAGTAAACATATGAAAGATAACCAAGTTGACAATATAAATGGAGCATCATTGGTAAACATGTGGGAGAAAACCGAGTTGACACCTTGTACCGAGTATTGAATACTCACCGAGCTGTTGTCTTTGGTTTGTTAAATGAGCATCTACACTTTGTCAATTGAGAAGTAGGTGAAGCATTTATTGTATCACTTAGGGAGCATTGTCTATAAAAGGGCCAACAAAAGCTCATTTCATTCACCTATAAATAAAGAGCGAGAGCAGAGTGAAAAAGAGCGACTAAGAAGTGACAAGATTACAGAGCTACCAACAACAGATTCAAACCACTCTGAAAAAATCTGAGGATCCAAAACAAAGATCAAGTGAGTATCTAGACTCACCAAGATAACTATTTATTTATGGAGAAGCCCTAATTTTTTGAACAATGGTAACCACATTATGAGTCATGAAGATCAAGAATTCAAAGGACAAAAAGATAGCCTTGATAAAGAACTCAGCATGTGAAGAACCAAACTACAAGTTTTGCCCTGAGATTGCTTCTCAACCCGACGACAAGGGAAAATTTTCAAGTATTCCTCCTAGGTTTTTGTTGGTTGAAGATATCCATGCATACATTCACTACAAGGTTGTAGAGATTGGAGACCTTGAGATTTAGGAAGCTTACTAGAAGGTATGTAAGGATGGAAACCTATGGGATGAGTATAAGAACATAGAAGTGGAAGGGTTAACCAATTCCCTACTATTCTTGAAAGAGTTTAAAACTGAGTGGATACAGATAATACTCAGCTGAGTACACAATGGGAAAATATAGGTAGATGAACCCAAACTGATCACAAAAGATGTGATTCATGCAGTGACTGGTTATCTCATCACTGAGAAGGCAAAATCTCTAAAGCATCCTTCATGCCCTGACATTGAAAAACTAACTGGAGCTGAATGGGATGGTAGAGGGTTGAAACTTAATACAATCACCAACCTTGAGATGAAATTTGGTGCATGTGTACTTGGGTACAAGATATTCCAAGCTAGCAGAATGAACATAATAACATGTGGAGTAGTTGACATTGCATATAAAATTGTGAAGAAGGGACTGCAACTAGACATATCCGAGCTGCTACTAAAGAAACTAGAGGAGAATATGAGAACAATTAGATAAAATAGATCTAACACATGTAAGTTTGGTTCCCTCTTTTTGTGCACATTCTTCTATTTGTAGAACTTCTTTCCTTCAGTCGGTAATGTCCCTTGGGACACAAACTGACCAATCATGACACAAATCAGTGATCACATTATGTCTCTAGGAGACAATTTCATACCTTTAATGCATGGCCACTTTTCTACAATGAAGACTAGGATGGAGAAGAGGATGAGAATCCTGACTCAACTAGTGGAAAAATAAAAAGATGAGATATGTTTTGTAGTTGACACTGACTCGACACTCATCAAACCTACACATCTGAGAACAACATGGTTACCACTACCATAATATGAAATTGACATTGATCAAGCTACAACAAATATTGAAACCCTGCTAAATGAGCCAGTGGATAAAAACTTGAAAAGATTTGGAACATATGAAGAAGCCAAGTCTAGAATCAAGGCTGGTTTAATAGTAAAGAAGATAGACATGAAGAAGACAAAAATAATGAACACTCTTCAAAAGAAACTGTCAGTAAATGATAAAGACTTAGAAAAAATAAAGGATATCACCGAGGGAGAGTCACCTGTCGGTGAAGCTAAATAAATAAGTGATTCAGAGTCTACTAAATTAGATGCACCACCTGTCAAGAAAACAAAGGTTACTAAAATGACAGATGCATCAAGAACAAGGATCAAGACAACAAAATAGGTAGACTCACCACCCTTGAAGAAATGAACTATGAGAAATTATATGAAAATAAAGAATACATCCTCAACCGGGCAATCAAAACCAAAATGAAGAAGGAGATATCTAAGAGGAATAAAAGATAAGGATGATACAAAAAGGATGAAAGAGAATAGAGAATACTTGTAGAGAAGGCTAAGCTACCTAAGATAATTAATGAAATTGCACATTCAATCATCAATACATGTTATATATCAAATAATAAGATTAGACAATGGGTACATTTGTCTATGGAGAACTAGAATAAATTAGAGGAAGCTATCATTAAAATTATGGTAGCATACAAGTATGTACCTCTAAAATCTAGAATTCATATTCCATAAGAGCTAATTGATAAGATATCAGCCAGGTGGACATACGCATTGCATATGGAAAAACAAATGAGAGAAATAATCTTAGTGAATTACATGCCTTAGTCAACAGTTGAAGAAATTGAATCAACAACGCAGGAGAATGCAAAGAAATTTTTGGCTAAGACAATAGCTTACAAAGTATTGGAAAACAAGCTTGAAGATATTGACACTGATAGCAATAAGAATTGGACTCAAATCTTTAATCCGTTGGAGCATATACTAGCTATCACCGAGACTACTCACAATGAGGAGAAGGAGGCCACACCGAGCCCTAAGCATATCTTCATCAATGACACTGAGGATGTAAATCTGATTGATTTGACAACAAAGGCAAGTAAGGCCATGGATGGCATACCTCAGATATTGCAAACATTAGGAGAAACACCAAACATCACTGTAAAAGATATAAATGATATTGATTCTGATGATGATCCCAATAATGATGAAGATGTAACTATTGCCACCGAGAAAACAATTGCACAGGGCACTACAAATTTTGCACAGGAAAATGTACTAGGTAACATGCCTTTATTGATACAAGCTATCAATATAATAATTAAAACTAAGGAGAAAACACCTGAGCCTGATACACACACACCAATGGACAAAGGTGATGAAAAAGGGGAAATGAACAAGATAGATAACAGTGGAGAGAAACTAGATGATGCACCTACCGAGGATAGTGAAAAGGAAGAAAAGGCTGCAAGTCAAGAAAAGGTTGATGTAGAGATGTATACAACTGACTAACATAATTTGACCGAACCACCTAGAAAAGGAACCACACCTCCTAAGCAATCAATGAAAGAAATAGAGAAACAAAAGGCTATTACTATCATACCTCCATCCCCTACTATCAACAACATACCAAAGAAAAAGAAGAACAAGAATAATAAGGCCCCCGTTACACTTGAAGAAATAATTGACATACCTGACTATGATCCAAGGACACTGAATCTTTTGTCACTAACCAAGTATGGATAACTATGAAAAAGGAAGGCAATACATGACAAGCTCAAGAAGGAGCAAAAAAATTCACAAGTCCTAGATTCTACAAAGAAAATCCTATTGCAAATAGTTCCTGACACACAAATTGATCAAAATGCACCAATCCTTGATCAACTAGCAGTTCTAACCGAGGCCATAAAATCACAGAATGTAGAAGCCAAAAAGGTCATTGAAGAATGCGCATAAGATAAGTGTCACTACAAGCTAACTGAGAAAATCAGCCAGGCAGTGGTAGAGAACAAGGTAAAACTTTCTGAGCTAGTAACTACACTAGAGCCAATCATATCAAAAGTAGTTAACTTAGTTCAAAAGTTGTGCACAATAGAGAAATTCACTATCAAGCATAGTGAAAAGGTTTCTAAAATAAATGAGGATTTGAAAGGTAGTGCACAAAGTCTATCAACCGATCCAAATGCATTCAAACTGATTTATGAGAAAATTGTAGAATCAAAAGGGTTGAGTCTTGAAATTCAAAAGGAAGAAAGAAAAATCAAAGATGAATAACCAAGCTCCAAGCTATGTTACTACCAAATCTCACATTGCTGCTACAACACATGACTTCGGAAAAGACTCTAATTGCCACCCTAGAGATGTCTGTCACAGAGAGTATCTATGACATACACGCCATAATAACTTTAGAGCACATGACCCTTGAAAACCTCAAGGAGAAATGGGACAAGTTGATGGAAGCCATACAAAAGTCCCATTCACATATATTGGACAAGCTGTAAGTACTACATATTTGTCATTAATTTCAAAAAAGGGGAAAAATGAATATACAAAAGGAAAAAGGGGGAAAATGAATATACAAAAGGAAAAAGGGGGAAAATATACCAAAAGGGGAAAATGTAGCAAGGAAAATATGTACATACATTGTATCGAGGCATGCACATAGGGGGAGTCATTGAACATGTAATTACACTTGCTATATACACTGTACATATCTATTTTTGAAACTAATCCCAAAGGGGGAGATTGATAATCCTTAAAGGATCAGAAGTTTTCATTAGTATACAAGGAAATAGTTTTGGACCGTCGGTCATAGTATACACTGACAGAAAGTTCATAGAGTAAACTGAGCACAGAATGTCTACTGAGTAAACTGAGCACAGTCTTACAAAGACATCACCAAGAATAGACTACAGAGTATACCGAGCACTAGTCTACCAAGAGACAGTTTTATTCCTGAGAAAAGTGGATCTGAGATACATGTTAGCTAAAGCACTTTAGTCTTAAAAATATCTTTATTCTTAGCTAGAAAACTTTTTCTTGAGGATCAAGTAAAGCATAAGTAATAGATTTAACCAGTTTAATTGGTTGTATACATGCAAACTAGGAGATCAAGGTAAAGTTGTAAACCTTTGATCTTTAGAGTTATCAAGAAAAGTGTAAAACCTAATTAGGTCAATACATTGTATATATAGATGTGTAGTCAATATAGAACTAGATGATTGTAGCTGCAGAAGGACATCTATGGATCAGACAAATGTTTTCATGCAAAAGAACAAATAAAGCAGAATTTAGTTATGAAGAACTAGATTCAGGGCTACCAAGCATAATAGATGTATTATCCATCACAATAAGGTGATATTGTTTTTGTGAACTTAATGGATATGTATTCAAAAATTCAAGATTGGAAGTTATCAGGTCATAAGCATTTTTGTCTACTCTCTAACAATTGTAGAAAATAGAAGAAATCCTTCAAGAAGGTGGACTTAACAGTCTTATTGTAAATCTCATAACCGAGTGCACACATACATTGTGTTGTTAAAATATCTTAACTATGTAGACTTAACAAGTCTAACATGTTACTTCTAATAGGGTAAGATCATTAGAAGTGATCACAACTTGTAGCCTTAACCGACACCTTCCATTTTGCAGATAGCGAAGCTTTGTGGGTTTCATCCCCACTGCAGTTTTTACCTTCTAACATGGGTTTTCTGCTTTATCAATTCTTGTGTCATATGTAACTAAGTTTCATGAATGTTTCTATGATTGTTTACATGTATTTACATTTATGTTATGATATTACATGCATAAGGTAGTAAAGCAACAATGATCGATAATGCAAGTAAAGATTACTATGATTATTTGATAATTTTTTTTAAGGGTACTCATTCACCCCTCCCCTCTCAGTACACACCCTTCCATTATTCCAACAAAGGTTAGGACAGGGGGACCACTCATTACATCATAGGTGACATATGCAGAGTTTGATTAGCTACAACAGAGATAGTGGGGAGAAGAACCAAGATTAGTGGATGCAAGGACCACATGAGAGTATGACATGTGGTTTTATGGACATAGGCCAATTCCATTGACAAATATAGATATACCAGTTCTGAGAGTATCATGATGACAAGTGAGAGAAGAGGAGGGTGATATAGGTAGTGAGGATGAGGATGAGGAGGATAGTAGTACAAAGGATAAAGAGGATGAAACAAAGTCGAGAAATGATGATGGGGATGATGATGATCATGATGCCATGCCTATGCAAGTAGAGGAGGAAAGAGGGGATCCACTAAATGATCAGGATATATAGGCTCCCAAGGATATTTCGATGCGGGATATAGCTGCAAGCAATGCAGTGGAGGGCATTCCACATGAGAGAACTCTGAGAGAGATAGTCAGATATCAGAGGTAGCACATGAGGCATATAGAGAGACACCAGGAAAAGATGACATCTTGGGATACAAAGTGAAAAACCCAGGATACAAATAAGGCAATTCTCATGGCAAATATGGACAAGTTGACAGTAGAAAGAGAAGTGATAGCCTCTCGAGATACACCTTTTTCTAGAGCATAGAGAGTAGAGGATGAGTCACGTGTATTTATCAACAACATTATAGATGTCAGTGCACACAAAATAGCATAGATGTTAGTAGAAGCCCAAGAGGAGAATATATACTAGTGGTGTATCTATGAGAGAGATGTACCACAAGAGAAGTGGGCACCAAGCTATAAGGCTTCTTCTAACAAGACACACTCTTGGAGGAGACATAGAAGCAAGGAGTCTTAGGATTGAGGGGCCACCTATATTAGGGTAGGCAGGAGAACACACAGAAGGAACTTCATCCTATAGATAGGGCAGAGACTAGGAGGATTGAGAGAGTATAGGCTAAAAAGAGAATCTCTCACAAAGGTATTTTTTTGATAGACATACTTGATAGATTGTATTGAGCCTGTGAGCCTTAGTGTATATAGACACCTTTATTTTTTACTCTAATACTCTTTTATGATATATATATATATATGAGATGTAACTAGTTATATACATGTGTTTATTTTACTATGCATGCTCTTTATTGTTTATATGATGATGCTTGTATGAGGATATTTTATTTTCTTACAGTATATACATGTGATGAATGCAATGTGTGAAAAATAGATGCAACATGTTTTTTTATTTTTTTTCTTTATAGATGCCATGGATATGCAATTATGATATGAATGCAGGATGCACCTATTTTTGCATACTCTAACAAGAGGAATGCAAGGACTGATTGAAGAAGTGTTAGAAAAAAGGTAGAAATCAGAGAGGGAATGTTAGTAATGATGAATATTTTCTTTCTTGAGTGCATATCATGTCAAATAAATATTTATTTTGATATTGCAAAATTTTTGGATGTGATGCATCATGGCATAGAAGGCCAGAGCCACAATACACCCATTTTGCGTAAAAATAGACATATAATAGACAAAGGAATGATCTCGTTCATCCCAGAGCATATGACATATGTGCCCTAGAACTTTATGAGAACATTCTGCAAACATAAAATAAAATAAAGAAAGGGATCATGAACCATCCCAACCACTCTCATAGCTCAGTAATATCATTGAGTAGCATAGGAACATGATCAAGAACAATAAATCAATGAAAATTTGAAACTGACTAACCAAGAAAACCAACATTCATTTTGATTTTGTTTTCATTGTTAAGTGATTTGTATGCATTTGATAAAATTATTATGACAGTGTGTGGTTTCAGGCATGAAGTACCCCATCTAAGATTAATTTCGTCTAGTTTCGAGTATACAACACCCTGTAAAAACAATGACTACTTTGAAGGTCTAAAAGTGATGGTGCTGAGGCTGAAAAAATTGGACAAGTATGATCAATCTGAATGTTGGGTCAATTGGGTAGATTTTCTATGAATACATGATTTTGTTTAAGTACCATGTTAATTAGTCTTCAGTCTATGTCTGCAACGATGTATGTTTGTCAGAAAAGGATCTATCTTATTGAAAACATGAAAAATATGTATGCAATTTTTTTAGAGATTTTTTAAATTTTTAGTGTTTAAAATATTTTTTTTTTGTACTTTTTTTTAGGACTTTTTACAATTTCTAGGGTTTTTTTCTGGATATTTTATGTTTTTTATGGATTATTTCAGGACTTTTAATACTTTTTATGGATTTTTTCAGCATTAGTTCAAAATGTTATGGTCTTTTTTTAGGATCATATTTAATTTTTTTCAATTTTTTGAGGACATTATATGATTTATTTGAATTTTTTCAAGACATTATATTTGATTTTTATTGATTTTTCCAGGACATTACTATTTACATGTTGTTGTCTCCAATCTGATAAAGCAAGGAACCCTATTGGTCAACCATATTTTGGGACTTGCTCCCAGTTCAAATTGAGATTCATGTATTGCCATTAATTTCCCCCTGTTAGAGTCTCTAGACTATATACAAAAGGCCACAGGCAAGATATGTACAAACTGGTCAGAAAGGGGAATGACATGAAACATCAACCAGTTACAAGCCATAAAAGGGCACTAGGGTTGAGACATGATGAGGAAGGTGTCAGGAAGTGCGTGTATGTATCAGATGGAGTCGAGATAGATAATGGAGCAACAACCCATTATGCATGGTGTTTGTTTGCCAAGTTTTCACCATGGTACTTGCCCGAAGTGCCTGTTTGCCAAGTTTTAACTTTTGTATGAAAATTTTCTCTTTATTTCATTTTTTTGCTTTGCTAAGATGCCCTTTTTCTAGGTTTTCGTCAAGGTAACTTTTTAAATTTTTCATTTTTTTTTCAATTTTTTTTGTTCTTTTTTCAATTTTTTTTTCTTTTTTCAAGATCTTATGTATAATACTTGCGGAGGTGAATGTTGTTTATTGCCTCTGACAATTGTCCTCCCTCTGGTGTTGAAAGATGATAGACCCCAGACCCATATGTTGCAATCACTATGTAGGGTCCTATGTAATTTGGCTCAAATTTTCCTGGCTTTTCTCTTTGTTGCTGATTCTTGGGGTTCATTTTAAGGACCAAGTCTCCAACTTCAAAATGGTGAGCTCTAAATTTATTATTATAGCTTCTTCGGAGATGATTCTATTATGATTGCAAGTGAACTAAGAAAACTTGTCTCTTCTCATCTAGTATCTAAAGCTCATGGAGTCTAGAAACTCTATAATTTTCATCATTAATAATGTGGCGCAAAGATACCCTCAATAATGAGATTTCAACCTTGAGGGGTAAAATGA
>MU225931.1:165125-186153 GCA_018584345.1 Thuja plicata
TTCCCCTAGCTGCCCCATCAAAGTTCAACTTAATCCATCCTTGCTCCGGTGGTTTCCATTTACAGTTCACCCTTGATAAGGATTTATTGTCAATGCTAGATCCAATCCAGGGAGGAACTTTCAAGCCGCCAATCTAGACCAGTGTTATTGACATTCTTTTGAAGTATTTTAATTATGGTTTTGTTTGACGCCTCAAATTTACTATTTCCTTGTGGATAAAAAATGCTTGAGTATCTATATAAAATATTGAATTTTCCAGAAAATTCATCCACATATTTATTCATAAATGGGATACCATGATTAGTGAAAATAGCCAAAGGAACTCCATAGCGGTATATGATGTTATTTAGGATAAATTTTGCAATTTTTTTCCAGTTATATAAGTCTTAGGGATGGCCTCAACCCATTTAGTAAAATAATATGGAGCAGTGATAATGTAATTATGGCCATTAGAAGAGAGTGGAGTAATTTTCCCTAGGAGGTCAAATGGCCATTCTGCAAAAGTCCATGAAGAAATAATTGGCTGAAGATCTTGTCTTAGTTCATGAATTAGGTTCCCATGTATCTGACATTTATAACATTTTTTGGAAACATTATGTGCATCTTGTTCCATAGTTGGCCAATAGTATCTAGCTCTTACCAACTTCTTCGCTAGAATTGAACCATTGAAATGGCCTCCGCATATCACATTGTGTACCTCATGTAAATTTGTTTGTGCCTCTCTTGAATTGAGACATTTGAGGAGGTATTGGTTAAAGGATATTTTATAAAGGGTATCCTTGATGATGATGCATCTAGAGGCTTGTCGGATTAAGGCTCGATGTTTGTTTTTGGATAGGTCAGGGGGGTAAGATCTGGGCATGGAGGTAATTATAAATATCTTGGTACCAAGGGGAATTAGGACCAACAATTTCACACACTAGCTTAGATTGCATAATTTTGAATGCAGTAATTAAAAGATGGTCCACTAAGAACTCACATCTTTCTTTATTTTTGGGCATGTTATCATGGAAGAAATGGTTGCTATGGTATTGGCCTGTTTATTTTGCACTCTGGGAACCTGGTGAAACTTGAATGTGACAAATTTGGATTTTAGAAAATTTGTCAACTCCTTATAGTGTACCAATTTGTCATCTTTGGTGTCATAGTCATCATTAACTTCTCGGATGACTAACTGTGAATCTCCATACACTTTTAGGTGTTGAATTTTCCATTGTATTGCTAACTTGAGTACAGTGACTAAAGCCTCATATTTAGAAATGTTACTAGTACACTCAAATGCTATCCTATATGACTTGGGTATCACATATCCTTGTGGGGTGACAAACAAAATACCTGCCCCTGATCCATTCCTAGTGTGTGAGCCATCAAAGTATATTTTTTTCCATTCATTGGTTATAACCATGGAAAAGATAGCTTTATGAGGAAAATTTTATCGCAAAGGGTGATCATCATGTATTGGTGCTTCTGCCAACATATTAGCTATTACCTAGATCCTTTTATTTTTAATCACCCTGTGAGTGTTACTTTTCGCAGAAGGTACTTCAATGGGTCAATTCAAGATACAAGCATTGTTTTTTGATGGAGCATATAATGCCTCAATTTTTTAATCTCCAATGACTACAACAAGATAGACACATTCAATGAGTGTATAATTAAACTCATAGGCCACATGGATTTTTCTAATGTAATAGATGACTATTTCTCTTCCATGTTCATCATGTTGTACCAAACGTGCTCCTAATGTTGTTTTAGTAGCAGATATATAGAGAATTAATGTCTTCCCTGGAATAGGAGGAATTAGAATTAGGGGATTGAGTAAATAATCTTTTAATTACTGGAAGGATTTCCCACATTTTTCTTTCCATTTAAAAGTCACACCCTTATGCAACAAATGTTGGAAATAATGTCATTTGTCAGCCAATTGTGCAATGAATCTATGGATAGACTATACTTTTCACTAGAGACTTCTTTTTTTTTTAGAGTGGTCGGAGGAGGCATGTCTAATATTGTTTTAACTTTCTCAGGATCTACTTCAATGCCTCTATGTGAAATAATATAACCTTGGAGTTTTCCTAAAACAACTCCAAAAACATATTTCCTTGGATTGCGTCGGAGCTTGTAATTTTCAATTCTTTCAAAGATTTTGTCAAGAATGCTCAAATGTTCTTTCTTTGTGGGTGATTTACACAATCGATCATTTACACAATATTACATCAATAAATGCATGAAATCATGGAAGATAGTGATCATTTCCCTCTAATAGGTGGCTATGACATTCTTAAGACCGAAGGGCATCACATTCCAATAATATATTTCCTAAGCCCATGTGAAAGCTATTTTAGGTTGATCTCCAGGTGCACTTCCGATTTGATTATAACCGGAGAATCTATTCATCAGTGATAACATCTCATATCTTGTTGTCATATCTATGATGATATCAATATTTGGCAAGGGGAAATCATCCTTGGGGCATTCTTTGCTAAGGTCATGAACATATTTATATATTCTGATGCCCCGCTATGTTTTCTCACATGGAATAAATTGAAGATCCAATCTTCATAATCAATTGGTCTACTAAAACCAACATCTTGTAATTTTTTAAATTCTACTTTCACCAAGAGAGCTATCCGGGGATGCATTTTTCTTATTTTTTGTTTGACTGACTTGGTGCCAGGTTTCAATGGAAAATAATGAAGAACTAATTTATGATCTAGGCTTGGCATGTCTATATAAGACTAGGAAAAGTTTATTTTCCATTCCAAGAAAGATCTCAAAAATTCATCTTTTTCTTCTTGAGACAATGAAGCAGCAAAATTTATGATTTTTAGATTGTTTGGCGTCCCTAGATTAATCTCTTCTGTCATTTCAATTTATTTTTCATTTTATTATTTATTATTTAATTTTCATTTTTGTGACTAGAAGATAGAGTTGACTCCTCAAAATAGGCTATAGAATCAAGGTAAATTACAAATATTTCTTGTGATCACCCATTGGCATGTCTTCTCAGAGCTCAAAATTCTTTGCTATTGCTTCATCATGTTGGAGATTTACTTCTGGCAGCTAGTTGATTGTATGTTTGTCATTGATGACAACATATAATATACAACAGTGTTCTGCATGTACTTATCAGAATGATGGTATCAAGCCTTGTGCGGTTATGTTCATGTTGTAGACATGTTTATTATGTTGTGTTCATACATGCAGACTTAGATATGAAGTTTCAGTTGTGTTGAGTAATTATGTTATGAGGCAGTTACAGTTTCTGGAGTTTGTTTGTACGAGCTGACATATTGCATTGGTTCTCAAGTTGCACCTATCTTTGGGATATGCGTGTGTATATTCAAGTTAAGTTATGAGTTGATGATAGTTATCTAAAGGTGCCAAACGTGTTTCAAAAATATTTCAAAGTTAGAGTTAATTTGGTGAGGCCGACTTAGTGAAGCGTCACGTGTATTCAGTTTATATTACGCAGTTGTAATTATGCTTGCGTGATTAGTAAAGCTGACAAGGATGTTATGAAGAGTTGTCTAATAGGTCCCTTGATCTTATAATTTGTGGAATGCTAAGTGTGAATGATAAGAAAAGATACAGGAAAGTGTAGAGCAGAATATCAGTTGAGTTTCATTCATCAAGGATCTATGTGAAGAAGAAGTGAAAGATTACAATACACTGGAACTGATCAAGACAACAGGTCTAATATATAGTTCATCATCAGATATAGTGCATATCTATTCTACAGAAGGTTGTAGCCTTCACCATTAAAGCAGTGTGCTTTTGGACAGTGAGTCCTCACCCTTAACTGGGTTATTTGTAAAAGACTCCTAACAGGGTCAGACCCTTAACTAGGTCACTATACTTATTGAATTGTAAAGAACAACTCCTAACAGGGTTGCAAGATATTCTAATAGGGATTATTATAAACAAGTATAGTTCATTGTGGGTGTTAATTACCACCGGGGTTTTTACCATTTGGTTTCCCCGTAACCAAATTGTGGTGTTGTATATTGCGTTATCTGAATGTGTATTTACTTTATTGTATTTTGGAGTTAATAAGAGAAAAGAATTAAATTATCTTATAACTGATTCACCCCCCCCTCTCAGTTATCCTTTGGGATTATTATAACAATTGGTATTAGAGCCAAGTTCCTTGAAGAAGAAGCCTAACAACTTAAGGTAGATCAGATGTGTTACTTCAGAAAAGAGAGCCCTAAGTTTGATGGAGAAAATTATCTAGATTGGAAAAACAAAATGATAACACATCTATAGTGTGTTGGTTTTGACATCTTTGAGATAGCCACACAAAAAGTTATTATTCCCTCTTTAAAAAACCTATCAAGAGATGATGCTACTAGTAAATAGAAGGATACATTCACAACTAATGCAGTTGCCAAAGAAACCCTTATAAGTGCACTATCTGACATTGAATTTTCTAAGATCAAGAAATTAGACAAGGCATACACAATATGGAAGTATTTAGAAGACATGTTTGAAGGAGATGTTCAAGAAAAGAATGCACACAGGAAGACATGGAAAAAGAAATACAACAGTCTTGAGATGTTACCTGAAGAGAACATTAGATCCTACAATTAGAGGATAAATGAAGCAGTTTCTAGAATCTGAAACAATGGTGGAGAAATATCAGAAGAAGATATAATGGAAAAGCTATTGACTACTTTAACATCAGACTATGAGAACAAGATCAATATTCTAGAGGAAACCATGCAATTTTCACAAGACTTCAAGAGAGAGAATTTGATCAGTAAAATATTTGCATTTGAGATATCAAGATTGAAGACTGAACCTAAAAGTGAAACAACCTTCAAAGCTTCAGTCCATGGTAAGAAATCTCACATCCCTAGCAATAATGAGAAAGAAGAAATTGATGAAGAACTAGACGAAATCATTACCATGATTTCTAAAAGAGAAAATAAAGGCAAAGGGAAATATGAAGGATAGCTTCCATTCAAATGTTTTTCATGCAACAAGATTGGTCAATTTGCATCCAAGTGTCCTACAAGAGTAAAGAAATTCAGATATGATTATAAACCTAA
This sequence comes from Thuja plicata, assembly GCA_018584345.1. NCBI lineage: Eukaryota > Viridiplantae > Streptophyta > Pinopsida > Cupressales > Cupressaceae > Thuja > Thuja plicata. Next base: position 170,180 of record MU225931.1, read on the forward strand.
ATACATGAATGAATGCTATCATGCTGAAGAAGGTGTAACTGATGAAGATTCAAGAGAAGATGAAATTGAATTCATTTCCCTTAAAGACATGGAAAAATTTCTTGAGCATATGGACATTGAAGATGAAAAGGAAACACATGAGTTATCCCTAATTTCCAAAGTAGACATCAGAATTGATTGGATCATTGATAGCGGATGCTCTCATCACATAACAGATGATAAAGACAGATTTGTTCATCTAGACAAGTACAAATGTGGTATGGTTATATTTGGAGATAACACTCCTAAACCTATCATAGGTAGAGGATCCATCACCCTAGATGGAAAGAAAAAGATAGATGATGTTCTGTATGTTGATGGATTACATCACAATTTACTAAGTGTTGGATAGCTACTTGACAAAGGTTATCATTTGGAATTCAAAGACAAAAAATGCATTATTAGCAACAAAGAAGGAGACATGATTGCATTAGGATCCAAAACAAAAGGTAATGTTTTCCAGGTCAATTTAGATTTAAGTTATTTTGTCGCAAAAGTGGATGACAGTTGGTTATGGCACAAGAGACTCTGTCATATCAATTTTGATAATATAGTAAAGATAAGCAATGTCAAGGCAGTTAGGGATATTCCAAGTATTGCAAGACCACCTGACACAATATGCAGGGAATGTGTTATGGGAAAGCATGTAAGGAGCTCTTTTAGAAGCAAGTAGAACTCAACTGAAAACAAGTTAGACCTAGTGCATATAGATTTATGTGGTCCTACTCAAACCAGGTCATATTATGGAGAAATGTATTTCATTTTTTTTTTTGATGATTTTCAAGAATGATGTGGGTTGCGTTCTTAAAGGAGAAGTCTAAAGCCTTTGAGAAGTTCAAAATATTCAATGCCAAAGTGGAGAATGAATCTGGATTAAAACTAAAGTGTCTGAGATCAGATAGAGGAGGAGAATTCACCTCTGACCAGTTTTATGACTACTGTGAATAACATGGAATTAAAAGATAGTTGAGTGCACCTAGAACCCCACAGTAGAAGTGGATAGTAGAAAGAAGGAACATGATCATACTTGATACAACATGCACTATGATGATTGAAGGAAAAGTTGCGCACACCTATTGGAGAGATGCAGTCAATACAACAATCTATACTATCAATAGAACACAACTAAGGCCAGGTGTGGACAAGACACATTATGAACTTTGGTTTGGTAATGTACCTACAGTAAAATACTTTAGAATATTTGGTAGCAAGTGCTACATCAAGAGAGATGATGGTGTTGGTAAGTTTGATGATATAAGTGATGAAGGTATCTTCCTTGGTTACTCTACTAAAAGAAAAGCATACAAATGTTTTAATTTGAGATTAAAGAAGATAATTGAAAGTACTCATGTAAATATTGATGAGAAGTTCATGGTTCAAGAAAGGTATTATGAATATGCACCTATGATTGAGGATGAACCCAGGCCTAGTAGTAAAGACATTGTTATTGAAGAAATGTTTGATTGCATTGATGTTTCATGTAATGAACTTGAATCAAAAAAAGAAGTATCACATATTACAGATGAGGATGTTACACCAAAAGTTTCAAAGTTCACATCTAGGTATCATTCAAAGGATGATATCATTGGAGATCAGAGCAACAGTGTTTTGACTAGATCAAAAGAAAAAAGTTTAAAAGTAGATGAATAGGTATGTTTACTTTCACAGATTGAACCTTTAAATGTTGAAGATGCTTGTAAGGATTATGATTGGCAAAAAGCAATGGAAGAAGAACTAGATCAAATAATAAAAACTGATACATGGGAATTGGTCCCTAGACCCAGTGACAAAAATGTGATTGGAACAAAGTGGGTATTTAGGAACAAGATGAATGAAGATGGTACAGTGGTCAGAAACAAAGCAAGAATAATGTGTAAAGGATATGCACAGAGGGAAGGGATAGATTACACTGACACATTTTCCCCTGTGAGAAGAATGGAAGCCATAAAGTTATTCTTGGCTTATGCAACATTCAAGGATTTTAAAGTATATCAAATAGATGTTAAATCATCTTTTCTGAATGGTGACTTGAAGGAAGAAGTATACATAGAACAACCTAAAGGATTCAATCTATCAGATAAGCTAGATATGGTATGCAGATTGAAGAAAGAACTCTATGGAATTAAACAGGCCCCAAGAGCTTGGTATGAGAGACTAGATGGTTATCTTACCAGGATTGGATTTAAGAAAGGAGTAGCAGATTGTAACCTATTCATAATAGAGACACCTGATGGACTACTACTTGTTGCCATATTTTTTGACGACATCTTTGGAGGTAATGACAAGCTTAGTTAAGAATTTGCAAAAGAAATGTAGAATGAATTTGAAATGAGCATGATTGGTCCTATAAAATATTTTTTGGGATTAAACGTAAAGCGAACAGATAAAGGAATATTCATAAATCAGTCCAAATATGTGAGGGAAATATTGAAGACCTTCAAGATGGAAGACTATAAGCCAGTATGCACTCCTATGATAATTGGAAGCAAGCTTTCTAAAGAAGATGATTCTGCGGCAGTTGACAAGACATTATATAAGTCTATGATTGGAAAACTTATATATCTTACTCAATCTAGACTAGACATATCTAATGCAGTTGGCATTGTTGGAAGATTTGTAGTGGAACTAAAATAGAATCACCTAATGGTAATAAAGAGAATATTCAGATATTTAAAGGGAACTATAGACTATGGTTTATGGTATCCTAAATTAGAGAATGTACAACTTCATGTGTATACAAATGTAGATTGGGCAGGTTGTCTTGATGATAGGAAGAATACTTCTAGAGGAGCAGTATTTATTAGAGATAGGTTGGTTTCTTGGGTAAGCAAGAAGCAGAATTGTATCTCTCAGTTGACAACAGAAGCTGAATATGTTGTAGCAGCATTGAATTGTTCAACAATGGTTTGGATCAAGCAGATGGTTAAAGATTTTGGTATATAGGTTGACTATCCTATTTTTTATTCACTATGATAACACCAGTACTATCAAAATGTCCAAGAACCATGTGATGCACGCAAAGAAAAAGCACATTGAGATTAAATACCATTTTCTTAGAGAAAAAGTTATAGATAATGAAGTAAAATTGGACTATGTGAGCACCAAAGAATAGTTGGCAGATATTTTCACAAAGCCCTTATCAAAAGACACTTTTGAGTATCTCAGGGAGAAGTTGGGAGTAATTCCATCTCCTGAGTCTGATTAGATAAAGCAACAAGAACATTAGTCATCAAGTGATTGATGAATGGTTGAATACTCTACTTCTAGAGTAGTACTTGTGCTTAATTGTTTATGGCACCCTTTTCCATTGATGTCAAAGGGGGAGTATATAGTAAGGGGGAACATATACTCTGGGGGAGTATAAATATAGACAGAGGAACTACATCAGTATATAGGAATCTTTGATGAGGATATTGAGAAGATTGTAAAAAGAAAGAAGACTCCATGTGCTGAATATGTTTTTAATATCATATGTTGCCATCAATGTCAAAGGGGGAGATTGTTGGAGATTTACTTCTGGCAGCTAGTTGATTGTATTTTTGTCATTGATGACAACATATAATATACAACAGTGTTCTGTATGTACTTAGCAGAATGATGGTATCAAGCCTTGTGTGGTTATGTTCATGTTGTAGACATGTTTATTATGTTGTGTTCATATACGCAGACTCAGATATGAAGTTTCAGTTATGTTGAGTAGTTCTGTTATGAGGTAGTTATAGTTTTTGGAGTTTGTTTGTACGAGCTGACATATTGCATTGGTTCTTGAGTTGCGCCTATCTTCGGGATATGCGTGTGTATATTCAAGTTAAGTTATGAGTTGATGATAGTTATCTAAAGGTGCCAAATGTGTTTCAACAAGATTGCAAAGTTAGAGTTAATTTGGTGAGGCCGACTTAGTGAAGTGTCACGTCTATTCAGTTTATATTGTGCATTTGTAATTATGCTTGTGTGATTAGTAAAGCTGAGAAGGATGTTATGAAGAGTTTTTTAATAGGTCCATTGATCTTATACTTTGTGGAAGATACTTATAGCAAGTCATTTGTGGAATGCTAAGTGTGAATGATAAGAAAAGATACAGGAAAGTGCAGAGCAAAATATCAGTTGAGTTTCATTCATCAAGGATCTATGTGAAGAAGAAGTGAAAGATTACAATACACTGGAACTGATCAAGATACCAGGTCTACTCTATAGTTCATCATCAGATATAGTGCATATCTGTTCTATAGAAGGTTGTAGCCTTCACCATTAAAGTAGTGAGGTTTTGGATAGTGAGTCCTCACCCTTAATCGGGTTATTTGTAAAAGACTCCTAACAGGGTCAGACCCTTAACCAAGTCACTATACTTATTGCATTGTAAAAAACAACTCATAATAGGGTTGCAAGATCTTCTAATAGGGATTATTATAAACAAGTATAGCTCATTGTGGGTGTTAATTCCTATCGACATTTTTACCATTTGGTTTCCTAATAATGAAATTGTGGTGTTGTCTATTGTGTTATCTGAATGTGCATTTACTTTATTGTATTCTAGAGTTAATAAGAGAAAATAATTAAATTAGCTGATAACTGATTCACCCCCCCTCTCAGTTATCCTTTGGGACTATTCTAACACATCATTTTCAAAGAAGTCTAAGCTTGGTGGTACTTATTGGTCCCAATCTATCATTTTAGGGATCACTAAGTGATGCATTCAAGGATGGATGGAACTCAAATAGATCTATCCAATCCTTGCAGTCTAACTTACACAACGGATGCAACAAGAAAAAAATAAGGAGAAATGAGAGATCAACCTTCTATATTATCATATGAAAATCATATACAATTGATCTGCAACATAGAGTCATACATGTCAGGCATATAGGTCTGATTATAAAAAAAACCTTTCAAAATCCTTAGCTGCATCTTCCACCAGGTAATCTTATGAAATGTGCCACTTTAGGAACAAATCCATAAGCTTATAAAGCCTTCACAAACCTCAGGTCGACCTAGAAAGATTACATTCCCCAATGAGAGAGAAAATGTAATACAATAATAGGTCAGGACCCAAATCATCAGGATTTATTTCTAATGAAATAAATATGAATCTAAATCCCTCAAGTATGTTGAACATCATAAATAAATGAGCCATTAATCTTTGTCTATTGGGAAACATTCGCAAGATCGAAAAACATGAAGATTGGGAGGAAACATCAAGAACAAGACAATCTCGCCAAGAATCTGCAAGATATCACGCATGAAGTAACAAAATAAAGCGTGAAGCTAGGGGAGTGTTCAACATGATTCATAGAACACTCAATAAGGATCAAAACCACCAACAATATGTAGAGAACAATCGCAGAAGAAAACACCAAGACTGATCAAACAAAAAAATAGGGAAACAAATATTTTTGGTTGATGCAAGATTTCCAAGATCCCAAGATGCTCCTTCATCACTAAGGGAATATCATAATTAGTATTACATATATTAGGTGTAAAGGAAAATATATAAATATCCTCAAAGGTATTACATCATCGGTATTACTTCTATTGTGACGGGAAATCTACGGCCTCCAGAAGTGCCTGCAGCATCATAAGAAAAATGGTTCGGTAGATGTTAATTTTTTTAAACCGGAGCATATTAATTTTTCTGTGTATTGAAGAGTCACTGAAGAAGAATTGATGCCACAAGAATTTCAAATCCTTTTCTAAAGGGTTCACAGGAATTAGACAAATTATTATCATGACATTATTGTTGTCACCACAAATAGTGCTAAATTTGATCATTGATTGAAGACCGCGGTCAAGAGTATGATCTGTAGATCTGAATATTAGTATTGAGATCAAGGAGAATATTTTCCAGCAGTAGAGGTAAAATTAGATTGAGATACAAATCCTCCAAGAGAAGATCCAAAACAATGCGGGAATTTACACTGTGGATCGCTAATTTTCAAAGTTTTGGAACAAGAGCATTAAAGATCTGAACATCACAACTTTGAAGTTTGAATCTTTAAACTTCATAGATATTTTGTTTCTTCAGTCAATAAGAATTCATTATTGAAATCATATCATCCAATCCTACATCTAGACTTCGGCATATTAGCAGCATTAATTACTAGTAAAAAGGGAAAAATTAGAAACATCTCTAACCGTACACCTTCCAGCAGCCCCTCATCTTCCAGATCTGGGCATCACCCATTGGTAGAAGCCCCCCATCTTCCAGATCTTGGCGTCACCCATTTGTTGCTGTAAGGTAGGTAAAAATTCCCTTTATTGTTTAAAGTTATGGTTATCTATTATAATAGAATGGTGATTCAGTAAAATAAAATAAAAAACCAAAAAGTATTGTTATTTACGCGCATTTGTTATAACTATTATTTTTTTCATTATAGATATAATCATTGCCAACAATATTGAATCATGATTGTAAAGGTTCACTAGGGTGACCTAGACTTTGATGAACTTGATACCGCAAATCTCTCTACAATCTCTATGCCTCAATGGGTTTTTCACAAAGGACATTGAAGGGACATGGCAATTAAGCATCCTTTGAGATCAACATGTTTTATTAGTTTTCAGAATCATTCCCAAGATGTTTAAAATCATACAATGCAAGAAAAAAATTCCCTAATGGGTTTTCAAGAATGGGAAATGGGTGGACATTTGCAATTCTGGGGATTCTATGGAAGATTGGTTTTTCCCCACAACGAGTAGAGCATCTCCACTAGGGTTTCAAATATGGTTTCGAAACCCTCACTGTGTTGGCTCCTTTGGTCATGGCCGGGAGGGTGTTATCAAATCCTCCTCATTGTATTCAGGCATGTTTTTCCCAATCAAGGTCAAAATATGATGAGGGCAATTGATAATGATAAGAGTACGACTGGCAATGATAGAGAAGTAGTCCTTACAACACCTATGAATAATCATGATGGTTTAAAAATGAAGAAAGTATGGAACCCTATCCTAGAGATTATTATTGAAAAAACTTTAGAGTTCTGGAATGGTAATGATTTAACAGATCAAGGTGTGATTATTGAGGTATGTGGGCAATCAAATTCTTCATCTAAATTGTTGAAGAAAATTAGATCTGAATATTTTGGCATTTTATATTTTCAGGTTCTATCATCAGATACCTTTGTAATTATTTTTGATTATGTTGACGCTAAGGAGCATTCATTAACTAGGCCATATATTAATCTGAAGGATAATGTTGTATTTCTTTCTCCATGGGAGCCCTTTTTTCAACCTGAGCAATCTTCTCTCAAGAATCTCCTATTTGGTTTTCACTTCTTAATCTACCCTATGAGTTTAATGACTTGCATATTCTTACGACACTAGGGAATTGTTTTGGTACATTTGTTAGAATAGATCGATGTTTGAAAGAGAATAGAATCTATACCATGGTTTCTATCCTTGCAAATAAATCAACGATTATTCCTTCTATTCATAAATTTGATTGTCTTTTTGGTAACTATAGACAACCCATTGTTAGAGATGAGGTATTTTTGGTTAAACCAATGATTTCCATTGATTGTGATTTATTTGTTTGAGATTCTGATGCAGATGCTGATATTAATATGTTGAGGCCTTCATTTGATCACCCAAATCCTTCCACTTCCCTTCCTAGAGTATCATTTTCCTTTCCCATGATACCTGACATGCAACCAGTCCAAGATTCTTGTATCATTCCTCCACCTTTGATTAAGTCATCCCTTTTCCCCGCTATCTCTGCTGCCCAACACTATCAAGAGCCTTGTATCATCCCTTCTCCTAAAATTGATTCCTCTATTTCTTTTGACCCACCCATTACCTCCTTGAATTTAACCACACCATCCCTCCCCATATATGAGGTATCTCCTCACATCTCCCTTGATCACATCCTTTCGATGGTTGGCTAATCATCTCTTGTGATGAACTATAACTGATTGAATGTTTGAAGATGTTAAGTTGATGATCATGCAAGGCATTAAATTAGTTAATGTATTGTATTGTCATTGATGTCAACTTGATATAATCTGTATGGTTATGGAAATACTGCCAAAGAATTCAAAGAACCAATGAATCAAAGGCTATGATTTTAGTAATGCATATAAGTCAAGTATTCACAAAGTGACTATATACACCGACATAGTGCACACTGATGGACAGAGTAAAAGAGCAAAGTCACAGTGTTACCTAATGAGAAAATGTGCAACATTATCGATGAGAAAAGTCACAGTGTTTCTCGATGAGAAAAGCACAGAGTAACCCAACGGATAGAATCATAGTGTTGCCCGATGGATGGAGATCCTGAAGACAACTAAAGTCACACCAATGGAATAGCCAGTTATCACCGACAACTAACTGAAGTGTTGACCGACAAAAAAGAGATTTCAGAAATGAAAAAAATGCTTAGCTATCAAGATCTTTAAATAGACTTAACTAATACTTATCATTGTTTTAATCAACAAGATAAAGCTGAGGATAAGTAATGGATTTAAAGCTACTTTTTCCAGTTGGCAAGAAGATCTCTTCGAGATAAAAAGTTGGATTTTTTCTTTAAATCTAATTGGCAAGAATTGTGGATCATGCCAAGGACCAAGAAAGCCAAGAAATGGTGAATCATGTCTATAAAGAGACAAACCCAATTCATTATGAAGTGTGGGGTGAAAAAGAGAGGAGAGAATAGATGCTAAGGAGATTCTGAAGGAGAATAAAGTCTTCATTCAGACCTGATCAACAAGCTGAGGAAAGAGCTAGATTCTTCAGACACCGACAAACAGTGAAACATCATCATAGAGAAGAAAAATGTGGAGAAAAGGTATAGAATTGATTATATTGATCAGAGAGGTAATGCACTTACAATAGATCTGAAAATATGCAATTCAAGTTCTATGTGTGAATAGATCACTTTAATGTTTCAATTTAACCATTGAAGCATCAAGTCTCTTAATCAAGCAGGACTTAAAAGTCTTTTGTAATTGAGATACATCCCAAGGAGTATCAAAAAGTTTGATCATAGAAAGTAGCATTGGATATGCTCGATACCTAGTGACATGCCAAGTGAGTGTTTGATCAAGGATGGTAGCATTACATGCCAGATACTAGGTGACAAACTATCTTTTAAATCCTCTAACAAGGTTACACCTAACAGTGTGTTTGTAACATTTAACAGGGTTGGCTCTTAACGGAGCTCACTTCAGAAGAGTGAAAATTTGGGGTACCGGTCCCAGTGGTCTTTCCCTTAATAGGGTTTCAACGTTAAAAATCCATGTGTTATGTTTTTATATTTCATTACTTTACTGTTTTACATTTCACATATGCTATTCTGGATTGATCAGTATACTCTAACTATTTACCGTGTTTCAGTAAATGTAAGACTCCTTATCGGTAAACATATAGAAGAGGGATTTACAAAGCATTCCAACAAGTAGTAATTTGATATAAGTATTTCAAGGCATTCATCTTGAAGTACTAAGTATAACCGGAGGCTTAAAAGTGGTAATAAGTTTTAAGGGTTAATTTAAGGATTAATTATTGAGGCCACTGATTCACCCCCCCTCTCAGTTATTACTAACAATTTGTATCAAAGCTTGTGTTCTTAGAAGGAAGGTTTCAAGACCTAAGCTAAAGATCACAAGATGAATAGACGAGATGTGCCCAAGTTGAAAAAAGACAAATTTTCTTCATGGAAAAGAAGAATAAGACTCCACTTATCAGGTATTGGAAATTATGTTACTCAATACTTAGATAATGAATATGTGTTTCCCACAGGAGCATGAACAGTTAAACAAATGAGATAGAAGAATGAACACAACTGCATGATGATAGAGCTTGCTTCCTCACTCTCCGATGTTGAATTTGAAGATGTCAAAACTTGCAAGATTGCAAAGAAGATGTGGGACAAATTGATGCTTGTGCATGGTGGTGAAAACATCACACAATACAACACAAGGATCAAAGAGGTAGTCAATGCAATCCAAGGAGTTGGAGGTGTACTAAAAGAAGATACGGTGGTAAGTAAAATTCTAAGAACCTTACTGCCAACTTATGCTATTAGAGTATCTACCATACAAGAAATGAGAGCAGTAGCAAATAGAAATTTTACTCTAGACAGTTTGATTGGAAGACTGATTTCATTTGAGATGAACAACTTTGATAATAGTGTCTTACCAAACATAGAGTCTGCATTTAAATCTTCTTTAAGAATAAGTAAATGAATTCATAAACACACTATGAGAAAATATAGTGATAGTGAAAGTGAAGAAGAAGATCTTGATGAAATTGAAGCACTTATGGCTAGAAGAATGCAGAGAGGCAAAGGTAAATACAAAGGTAAACTACCACTTGTTTGTTTTAATTGTAAAGAGATTGGACACTTTGCTGCAAGATGTCTTGACAAAAGAAAAGATGACAGAAGTAATGATAGGTCATTTGAAAAGAAGTTTGACAAAGTTGATTACAGAAGCAACTGACAATTAGAAAGAAGAGATACCTGAGACTACAAGGAAAAAGGAAAGAAGGCTAGTTACCTAGAAAAATGCAAAGATGATGATACTGACACCGAATCTAATGAAGACATTGAGATGGTGTTTGTGGTAGTAAAAGATGATTCAGATGATGATGAAGAAAGTTATGTAGAAACTGCACTAATATCTAAAGTTAGTAAAAATGATGTTTGGATCATGGATCGTGGCTGCACTCACCATATGAATGGTCACAAGCAAAATTTTGAGACTTTTGAATACTATAATAGTGGATCAGTAAGAATGGGTAATGAAACACCTTGTCCAGTTGAAGGTAGAGGAACAATAATGTTGACTAACCTGATAAAGTGTGAAAATGATTATTGGGTGAAAGGATTGAATTATAATATATTGAGTGTTTCTCAGTTGAATAATTCAGGTCACAGAGTAGCATTTGAAAATAAGAAGGCAAAGATATTCAATGAATCAGGAAATCTGATTGGTATTGGTGAGCAGACAAAAGGTAACTTATTCTATCTGAATGATACTGACACCACTTGCTTAATGGCTAGAAATGAAGACATATGGTTGTGGCAAAAAATATTGTGTCATGTGAACTTTGACAACATCATAAAGATAAGCAAAAAGATAAATGTAAGAGGCTTACCGACCATGACCAAGCCTGACAATATCATGTGTAATAATTATCAAAAAGGTAAGATGACAAAGTCTAGTTTCAAAAGCAAAACCCATACATCTGATGCCATTCTAGAATTATTCCATACTAATTTATGTGGACCAATGAGGTCAAAGAGCTATTATGGTGATAGATATTTAATTCTATTTGTTGATGATTACTCTAGAATGATGACAGTAATGTTTCTAAAAGATAAATCTGAAGCATTTAAGATTTTTAAATGGTACAAAGTAATGGTTGAGAAACAAAGTGGTAAAGAATTTAAATGCTTAAGATTAGATAGAGGAGGGGAATTTGTTTCAGATGAATTCACTAACTTTTGTAATGAGCATGGAATCAAAAGACAGGTCTCTGCACCAAGAACACCACAACAAAATGGAATTGCTAAAAGAAGGAACAGATCCATAGTTGATTGTGTAAGGACACTGATGATAGAAAAAAGCATCACCCAAATCTTCTAGAAGGAAGCTATCAGTACTGCTATTTACACATTGAACATAGTACAATTGAAGAAAGACACCAAGAAGACACCTTATGAGCTATGGTATGGTTACACACCCAATGTCAGTTACTTCAAAATTTCTGGTAGTCAATGTTATATCTTAAAAGATGATAGAAATGGAAAAATTGACTCTAAGAGTGATGAAGGAATATTTCTAGGGTATTCCACCAAGAGCAAGGCTTATAAATGTCTCAATAAAGCCTCTAAAAAAATTGTTGAAAGTGCAAATGTAAAGATAGATGAATTTGCAGAGAAGAATGAAAAGGAAAGCACAAAAGAACCAGAGGACTACAACAGGTTTGTTTACAATGAAGAACCTAACGCTCTACCAAAAAAACAATGTAGAGCTCATGAGCAATAGATCATTGCACCTGAGCATTAGGCTACAAATATCGACGATCACGATATTGCTCAAGAAGATGCACAAAGTGATGGAGAATAGAATGAAGGAAAAAATGATGTTCAAGATGATAGACAAAGAGTTGAACCTATACTTGCAAGATATGTTAGAAGGAACCATCCACAAAAATAGATCATTGGAGATAAGAAGGCTGGTATGAGAACCAAAAGTAAGTCTCTAAACACAAGATGTCTTATTTGTGGTTATGAGCCAAAATATGTCAATGTTGCACTAGATAATTATGAATGGATTAGTGCTATGAATGAGGAGATTGAGAAGATTGAGAAAAACAAGACATAGACACTTGTACCAAGACCATATGACAAGAATTTCATCTTTACAAAATGGATTTTCAGGAATAAACTGAATGAGAATGGAGAAGTCACCAGACATAAAGCAAGACTAGTATGCAAGGGGTATGCATAAGAAGAACAGATTGACTATGGAGAGACCTTTGCACCCATTTCTAGGCTGGAAGGAGTAAGAATATTACTTGCTTATGCTGCATGTAAAGGCTTTAAGGTATACCAAATGGATGTCAAGTCTGCATTCCTAAATGGAATAATTGAAGAAGAGGTATACATTGAACAACCAGAAGGGTTTGTTGATCCATACAAGAGGAACATGGTATGTATACTACACAAGGCCTTGTATGAATTGAAAAAAGCACCCTGAGCATGGTATGAAAGACTTCATTCCTATCTCATAAGTATCAGATATGTAAGGACTAGTGAAAACAATAATCTTTATTTGAAGGAAGATATTGTTGGAGATTTGATTCTGAATAGTTGATTGATTGTATGTTTGTCATTGATGACAACATATAATACACAACAGTACTTCTGTATGTACTTATCCATATGATGACATGAAGACTTGTGTGGATATATACATGTTTTTGACATGTTTATTATGCTATGTTCATACACGTAGACCCAGATATGATGTTTTAGTAAAGATATGTAATTTTGTTATTGACAGTTACAGTTCTGGAGGAATAACGGTTTAAGGCCGACGTATGTAATGTGTTTATTGAGTTGCACCTATCTTCAGGATATGCATGTGTATATTCATGATGATTTATGAGTTGTTGATATTAATCTAAAGGCACCAAACATATTTCAAGAAGATTGCAATGTTATGATTAAATTGGTGAAGCTGACTTAGTGAAGCGACACGTCTATTCAGTTAATACTTGCACGGTTGTAATTATTCTTGCGGACTTAGTAGAGATGAAAAGGATGTTAAGAAGAGTTTTCCTATAGGTCACATGATCTCATACTTGGTGTATATACTTATAGAAGGTCATTTGTGATAAGAAGAGTTGCGAAAGACAGAGATAAGAAAAGCAGAGTAGAGTGTTAAAGCACCAGAGATATATTTATCATATGTTGATAATATAGATATTGAAGTAGAAGCTTTTAGAACATAGAGAAGATTGTTATAGTGCTTTAAAAGAGGTTAAAGCATTAGTGCACAAAAGAAACTGATTAGATAAGCAGTGTCACAAATAGCAGTTCACCTTGTGAATACAGTGTGTATCAAATAACCAAAAGGTTGTAGCCTTCACCACTTAGACAATGAGTCCTTGGACAGTGAGTCCACAACCCCTAATAGGGTTATTGTAAAAGACTCCTAATAGGGTCTAACCCTTAACCAGGTCACTATACTACTGCATTGTAATGAACAACTCCTAACAGGGTTGGAAGATCTTTTAATAGGGATCACTATAAACAGTATAGTTCTTTGTGGGTACTAATTCACCGGGGTTTTTACCATTTGGTTTCCCCGTAACCAAATTGATGTGTTGTGTAATGTGTTATCTAGATGTGCATTTACTTTGTATCAATATAGATTAATAAGTTTAAGATAAAGATCAAGTTGTTGATAACTGATTCACCCCCCCCTCTCAGTTATCCCTGAAGTATTCTAACAATTGGTATCAGAGCCAAGTGCCTTGGAGAGAAAGCCTAATAGCTTAAGGTAGATAAGATGACATACTTCAGAAAAGAGAGCCATAAGTTTGATGGAGAGAACTATCTGGATTGGAAGAACAAAATGATAAAACATCTACAATGTGCTGGCTTTGAGATCATTGAAATTGCTACACAAGAGGTTGTAATTCCATCTTTGAAAGACCTTGCAAAGGAGGATGCTACCAATAGACAAAAGGAAACATTTACCAATAATGCAATTTCCAAAGAAGCCCTAATCAACGCCTTATCTGACAGTGAATTTTATGAAATCAAGAAGATTGACAAAGCATATACCATATCAAAGTATTTAGAAGACATGTTTGAAGGAGATGTTCAAGCAAAGAATGAACGCAGAAAGACATGGAAGAAGAAATACAACACTCTTGAGATGTTACTAGAAGAAAACATTAGAGCTTATAATCAGAGGATAAATGAAGCAGTATCTGGAATCAGAAACAATGGAGGAGAAATTTCAGAAGAAGATATAATGGATAGGTTGTTAACTACTTTGACATCAGACTGTGAAAACAAGATTAGCATTCTAGAGGAAACTATGCAATTCTCACAAAACTTCAAGAGAGAGACTTTGATTAGCAAAATCTCTGCATTTGAGATATCAAGATTGAAGACTAAACCTAAGAATGAAACAGCCTTCAAAGCTTCAATCCATGGTAAGAAATCCTCACACATCTCTAGTCATAATGAGAATGAATAAACTGATGAAGAGCTAGAAGAAATAATTTCCATGATTGCTAAAAGAGAAAATAAAGAAAAAGGAAAGTATGAAGGACAACTTCCATTCAAGTGTTTTTCATATAATAATATTGGTCACTTTGCATCTAAGTGTCCCACAAGAGTCAAGAAGTTTAGATCTGATTACAAACCTAAATATAGGAAGGAATGTTACCATGCTAAAGAAGGTGTACCTGATGAAGATTCAGGAGAAGATGAAATTGGATTCATTGCGCTTAAAGACATGGAAAGGTTGCTCGAAGAAATGGACACTATAGATAAAGAAGAATATCATGAATTAGCCTTAATTTCCAAAGTAGATGTTAGAATTGATTGGATCATTGACAGTGGATGCTCACACCACATGACAGGTGACAAATACAGATTTGTTCATCTAGACAAATACAAAGGTGGTATGGTTAGATTTGGAGATAACACTCCTAAACCTATCATAGGAAGAGGATCCATCACCTTGGATGGAAAGAACAAGATAGATGATGTTCTATATGTTGATGGTTTGCACCATAATCTACTAAGTGTTGGATAACTACTTGATAAAGATTATCATCTAGAGTTCAAAGACAACAAGTGCATTATTAGAAACAAGGATGGAGACATGATTGTATTAGGCTCTAAAACAAAAGGTAATGTTTTTCAGCTTAATTTAGATGTAGGTTGTTTTGTTGCAAAAGTAGATGACAGTTGTTTATGGCACAAGAGACTATGTCATATCAATTTTGACAATATAGTAAAGGTCACTAATGCATTTAGAGACCTACCAAGCATTGCAAGACTAGTTGACACAATATGCAGGGAATGTGTTATGGGTAAACATGTAAGGAGTTCATTCAGAAGCAAGTAGACCTTAGCTGAAAATAAGTTGGACTTAGTGCATATAGATTTATGCGGTCCTACTCAAACAAGATCATACTATGGTGAAAGGTAATTTATTTTGTTTGTTGATGATTTTTCTAGGATGATGTGGGTTGCGTTCTTAAAAGAAAAGTCAAAAGCCTTTGAGAAGTTCAAAATATTCAAAGCTAAGGTTGAGAATGAATCTGGACTAAAACTGAAATACTTAAGATCAGATAGAGGAGGAGAATTCACCTCTGACCAGTTTTATGACTACTGTGAAGAACATGGAATAAAAAGGCAGTTGAGTGCCCCTAGAACACCTCAGAAAAATGGAATTGCAGAAAGGAGG
>MU225931.1:217599-228458 GCA_018584345.1 Thuja plicata
CTATAGCCATTTTAATTAAATTAAATAGGCTAGGGGAATGGGTTAATTGCAAGTGGTATTTGATTTAGGGATTTATTTAATTCCTTTATAATTAAATACTATAGCCATATTTGATTTTGATTTGATTGGTCTAAATTGATTTGAATTGTATGGCTATAATAGTTAATATAAATCAGTGATAAAAATCACCTAGGGTATTAAATTGATTAAAAGAATTATGCCAAGCAGTAACAGGGTCGTTTGGACATAAATCAAGGGTATGATCACACTTAGGGAAAATAGGGTCTATAGTTGCGACAGACCAAATTCAGGTGGTTACAATTAGTACACTCAAACACTATCCTATATAATTTGGCTATCACATATCCTTGTGGGGAGACAAACAAAACACCTGCCCCCGATCCATTCCTAGTGTGTGAGCCATCAAAGTATAATTTTTTCCATTCATTGGATATAACCATGGAAAAGATTGCTTCATGAGGAAAATTTGATAGGAAAGGGTGATCATTGTGTATTGGTGCTTCTGCCAACATATCAGCTATTACCTAGATCCTTTTATTTTCAATCACCTTGTGAGTGTTACTTTTCTCAGAAGGTACTTCAATGGGTCAATTCATGCTACAAGCATTGTTTTCTGATGGAGCATATAATGCCTCAATTTTTTAATCTCCAATGACTACAACAAGATAGACACATTCAATGAAGGTATAATTAAACTCATAGGACACATGGGTTTTTCTAATGTAATAGATGACTATTTCTCTTCCATGTTCATCATGTTGTACCAAACGTGCTCCTAATGTTGTTTTAGTAGCAGATATATAAAGAATGAATGACTTCCTTGGAATAGGAGGCATTAGAATCAAGGGACTAAGTAAATAATCTTTTAATTGTTGGAAGGATTTCCCACATTGTTCTTTCCATTTAAAAGTCACACCTTATGCAACAAATGTTGGAAATATTGTCATTTGTCAGCCAATTGTGCAATGAATCTGTGGATAGACTATACTTTTCACTAGAGACTTCTTAGTTGTTTTAGAGTGGTCAGAGGAGGCACATCTAATATTTTTTTTATTTTCTCAGGATCCACTTCAATGACTCTGTGTGAAATAATATAACCTTTGATTTTTCCTAAAACAACTCCAACAACATATTTCCCTGGATTGCGCTAGAGCTTGTAATTTTCAATTCTTTCAAAGATTTTGTCAAGAACGCTCAAATGTTCTTTCTTTGTGGGTGATTTACATAATAGATCATTTACATAATCTTACATCAATAAATGCATGAAATCATGGAAGATATTGATCATTTCCCTCTAATAGGTGGCTATGACATTCTCAAGGCTGAAGGGCATCACATTCCAATAATATATTTCCTAAGCCCATGTGAAAGCTATTTTAGGTTGATCTCTAGGTGCACTTCTGATTTGATTATAACTAGAGAAGCCATTCATCAGTGATAAAATCTCATATCTTGTTGTCATATCTATGATGATATCAATATTTGGCAAGGGGAAATCATCCTTGGGGCATTCTTTGTTAAGGTCATAAACATATTTATATATTCTGATTCCCCACTATGGTTTCTCACATGGAATAAATTGAATATCCAGTCTTCATAATCAATTGGTCTAATAAAATCAACATCTTATAATTTTTTTAATTCCACTTTCACCAAGAGAGCTATCTGGGGATGCATTTTTCTTATTTTTTGTTTGACTAGCTTGGCGCCAGGTTTCAATGGAAAATAATGAAGAAATAATTTAGGATCTAGGCTTGGCATGTTTTTATAAGTACAGGCAAAGTTGATTTTCCTTTCCAAGAAAAATCTCAAAAATTCATCTTTTTCTTCTTGAGACAATGAAGCTGCAAAATTTATGATTTTCAGATTGTTTGACGTCCCTAGATTAATCTCTTCTGTCATTTCAATTTATTTTTCATTTTATCAATTTTTATTTAATTCTCATTTTTGTGACTAGAAAATAGATTTGAATCCCCAAAATAGGCTATAGAATCAAGGTCAATTACAAATCTTTCTTGTGATCACCCATTGGCATGCCTTCTCGGAGCACACATTTTTTTTCTATTACTTCATCATTTTCAAAGAAGTCTAAGCTTGGTGGTACTTATTGGTGCCAATTTATCATTTCAGGGAGCACTAAGTGATGCATTCAAGGATGGAGGAAACTTAAAGAGATCTGTCCAATCCTTGCAATCTGAGTTACACAACGGAAGCAACAAGAAAAAAAAAGGAGAAATTAGAGATCAACCTTCTATATTATCATATGAAAATCATATACAATTGATCTGCAACAAAGTCATACATGTCAGGCATATAGGTCTGATTATAAAAAAAACCCTTTCAAAACCCTTAGCTGCATCTTCCACTAGGTAATCTTATGAAATATGCCACTTTAGGAACAAATCCATAAGCTTATAAAGCCTTTGCAAACCTCAGGTTGACCTAAAAAGATTACATTCCCCAATGAGAGAGAAAATGTAATACAACAATAGATCAGGACCCAAATCATCAGGATTTATTTCCAATGAAATAAATATGAATCTAAATCCCTCAAGTAGGTTGAACATCATCAAGAAATGAGCCATTAATCTTTGTCAATTGGGAAACATTCACAAGATCGAAAAACACGAAGATTGGGAGGAAACAAGAAGAACAGGAGAATCTCGCCAAGAATCTGCAAGATATCACGCATGAAGTAAGAAACAAAGTGTGAAGCTAGGGGAGTGTTAAACATGATACCTATAACACTCAATAAGGATTGCAACCACCAATAATATGTACAGAATAGTCGTAGAATAAAACACCAAGACTGATCAAACAAGAAAATAGGGAAACAAATATTTTTGGTTGATGCAAGATTTCCAAGATCCCAAGATGCTCCTTCATCACTAAGGGAATATCATCATTGGTATTAAATATATTAGGTGTAAAGGAAAAGATATAAATATCCTCAAAGGTATTACATCTATTGTGACAGGAAATCTATGACCTCCAAAAGCGCCTGCGGCATCAGAAGAAAAATGGTTCGGTAGATTTTAATGTTTTTAAACTAGAGCATCTTAATTTTTTTGTGTATTGAAGAGTTGCTGAAGAAGAATTGATGCCACAATAATTTCAAATCCTTTTCTAAAGGGTTCATAGGAATTAGACAAATTATTATCATGACATTATTGTTGTCGCCAGAAATAGTGCTAAATTTGATCGTTGATTGAAGACCGCAGTCAAGAGTATGATCTGTAGATCTAAATATTAGTATTGAGATTAAGGAGCATATTTTCTAGTAGAAAAGGTAAAATTAGATTGAGATACAGATCCTCTAGGAGAATATCCAAAACAATGCAGGAATTTACACTGTGGATCGCTAATTTTCAAGGTTTTGGAACAAGAGTAGTAAAGATCTGAACATCACATCTTTGAAGTTTAAATCTTTCAACTTAGCAGATATCTCATTTCTACAGTCAATGGGCATTCATTATTGCAATCATATCAGCCAACCCTACATCTAGACTTCGGCATATTAGCAAAATTTATTACTAGTAAAAAGGGAAAAATTAGAAACATCTCTAACTATACACCTTCCAACAGCCCCCCATCTTCCAGATCTCGGCGTCACCCATTGGTAGCAGCCCCCCATCTTCCAGATCTGGATGTCACCAATTTTCAGTTGTAAGGTAGGTAATGATTCCCTTTATTGTTTAAATTCATAGTTATCTGTTATAATAGAATGGTGATTCAGTAAAATAAAATAAGAAACCAAAAACAATTGTTATTTACGCGCATTTGTTATAACTATTATTTTTTTTATTATAAATATAATCATTGCCAGAAATATTGAATCATGACTACAAAGGTTCACTGGGGTGACCTGCCCTTTGATGCCCTTGATACCTGAAATCTCTCTGCGATCTCTATGCCTCAATCGGTTTTTCACAAAGGACATTGAAGGGACATGGCAATTAAGCATCCTTTGAGATCAACATATTTTATTAGTTTTTAGAATCATTCCCAAGATGTTTGAAATCATACAATGCAAGAAAAAAAATTCCCCAATGTGTTTTCAAGAATGGGAAATGGGTGGACATTTTCAATTTTGGGGCTTCTATGGCGGATTGGTTTTTCCCCACAATGAGTAGAGGATCTCCGCTAAGGTTTTTGAAATGGTTTTGAAACCCTTGCCACGTTGGCTCCTCTAGTCATGGCTGGGAGGGTGTTATCAAATCCTCCTCATTGTATTCAGGCAAGTTTATCCCCAATCAAGGTCAAAATATGGTGGGGGTAATTGATAATGATAAGAGTATGACTGACAATGATAGAGAAGTAGTCTTTACACCACCTACAAATAATCATGATGGTTTAAAAATGAAGAAAGTATGGAACCCTATCTTAGAGATTATTATTGAAAACAATTCAGAGTTCTGGCATGCTAATGATTTAACAGATTGAGGTGTGATTATTGAGGTATGGGGGAAATCAAATTCTTCATCTAAATTGTTGAAGGAAATTAGATCTAAACTTTTTGGCATTGTATATTTTCAAGTTCTATCATCAGATACCTTTGTAATTATTTTTGATTATGTTGACGCTAAGGAGAATTCATTAAATAGGCCATATATTATTCTGAAGGATAATGTTGTATTTATCTCTCATGGAAGCCCTTTTTTCAACCTGGGCAATCTTCTCTCAAGAATCTCCCATTTGGTTTTCACTTCTTGATCTACCCTATGAGTTTAATGACTTGCGTATCTTACTACACTAGGGAATTATTTTGGTACCTTTGTTAGAACAGATTGATGTTTGAAAGAGAACAAAATATATACCATGGTTTGTGTCCTTACAACTAAATCAATGATTAATCCTTCTATTTGTAAATTTGATTATCGTTTTAGTAATTGGAGACAACCCATTGTTAGAGATGAGGCTTTTTCAGTTAAACCAGTAATTTCCATTGATTGTGCTTTATTTTTTTAGGATTTTGACACAGATGCTGATATTAATATGTCGAGACCTTCATTTGATCACCCATCTCCTTCTACTTCCCCTCTTAGAGTATCATTTTCCTTTCCCATGATACCTGACATGCAACCAGTCCAAGCTTCTTGTATCATTCCTCCACCTTTGATTGATTCATCCCTTGTCCCTGCTATCTCTGATGCCCAACACTATCAAGATCCTTTTATCGTCCCTTCACCTCAAATTGATTCCTCTATTTCTTCTATCCCACCTATTACCTCTTTGAATTTAACCACACCACCCCTCCCCATATCTGAGGTATCTCCTCGCATCTTCCTTTCTCACATCCTTTTGGCCGTTGGAGGCTCATCTCTTGTTGCTCCCCTCCCATCTTCTCTCCCTACTCCCACTTCATTACCCTCTCCTCAATCCTACTAACCTCTCCCTACTCCTGCTTCATTAGAAGATCATTGATTATTTTGATACTCTTAGAATAACTAAGAGGGGGGGGGAGTGAATCAGTGGCCTCAAAAATATTACAATAAACTAACCACAAAACTTTTTATCTCAAATATAAACCTCAAGTTATATTTAGTCCCACAAGATGTATGCATTTAAA
Source organism: Thuja plicata (assembly GCA_018584345.1). Classification (NCBI taxonomy): domain Eukaryota; kingdom Viridiplantae; phylum Streptophyta; class Pinopsida; order Cupressales; family Cupressaceae; genus Thuja; species Thuja plicata. The sequence goes on from MU225931.1 coordinate 223,190, forward strand.
TAATCTTATCAAATAAATACTGCTCGGAGTTCACTGTTAAACCTTATTCTTAAGCTTTACCGAATAGCAGCCTATCATTTACCGAAATAGAGTAAATAACTTAGTGTTTACCGATCAATCCTGTTTTAGTAATGTATAAAGAAAAACATGAAAGAAATGAATCATAAACACATTTGAAACATAGATTTTTAATGTGAAAACCCCATTAAGGGAAAAACCACTTGGGACCAATAACCCACAATTTTCACTCTTCTGAAGTGAGCTCGGTGAAGAGCCAACCCTGTTAAAAGTTACAAACACATTGTTAAGTGCGACCTTGTTAGAGGATTTATCACTAACAGTTAATCACTTGATATCTGGCATTTCACTATGCTATCTTCATGAATTAACCTTTTGATACTCCTTGGGATGTATCTCAATATATAAAGGATTGTTAGATCCTGCTCGGTTAAGAGACTTTCTAAATCAATGGTTAAAATTAAACAATATATGAGTTGTTCATATAAACAACTTAATCTTGTAGATGTTTAGATCTATTGTAAGCGAATTATACCTTTATGATCAATGCTACTTTTAAATACCTTTTCTCCACTTCTTTGTGCTTGGTGATGCTATCCTTCTCTATTTCTTGGTGTCCGCGGAAAACTTTTAGCTCTATTCTTTAGCTTGATTGATTAGGACTGTATGAAGTCTTTCTTCACCAGTATCTCTTTAGCATCCTCTTCTCTATTCACCCCTTAATTCACAATGAATTAGCTTGTCTCTTTATAGACATGATTTTACCATTTTTAAGTCCTTGTCTTTCTTGTTCTTGGCATGATCCACAGTTCTTGCCTTTCTTTCTTTAAAGCTTTATTTCAATTTTATCCCATAGATTTCTCTTAGACAACTAGAATAATATATATTTAAAACTCTCGCTTATCTCTAGCTTTAAATTTTTGATGAAAACAATGTTATTATAAAGTTAAGTCCATCTTTAGCTCTTTCTAGCTAAGTCTTTTGTCATTTATGAACTTTAGTTCTTTTCGGTGTTTAAGTCTTTGTTAGCTTTGGTCTTGACTTCAGTTGTCCTCGCGCATCTCTGTCCATTGGGGTTGTCTGTCCATCGGGTAACATAGTGGTTCTGCTCATCGGTAGTGCTTTGTTGGTTTTCTTTCTCGGATATCAATGTGACTTTCCTCTCAGGTTTCTCTATCCGTCGGGGTGCACTACCCGTCAGTGTTTGTTGTCACTTAGTGCATATTGAACTTTTATGCATTGCTGATAGAATAACCTTTATCTCTCTGGTTATTGAAGTATTTGACACTATGTATATAACCAATAAGATTATATTAAGTTGACATAAATGACAATACAATACATTAACTGATTTATTTTCTTGCATTAACTTTTTGCAGCTTGGTGATCATCAACTTAACATCTTCAAAACATTCAATCAGTTATAGGTCATTTATCTCTCCCTCTGGAATTGATGGAAAAACACTACATTAAAACTAATACAATATGAAATATATTAGTTGTAGTTCATCAATATACAAAAATTATTGTTCTATAACCAATACAAATGTTTGGCTCTCAGTAAGCTCTTCTAGCTTAGATTTTTTTCTTGTAGAGTACTCTCTTCAATCTTCATTCCCTTTATTGGATAAATGTAGCAGCTTCTGATTTTGTCTCTCCTTGTGTTGTTGTCTCTCCCTTTGAATTTTCCTCTCCTTGATCATCTCTTTTTCCTTTTGATAGCAATAGATATGCTCTCTCCCTTAAGTCATCTATCCCTTATGATACTTCTCTCCATTTTGAGAGTCATGATGGATATTTCATACGTATATATAATCAATTCATTTCTCCCTTTAGATCTTCTCTCCCTTTGACAAAAATGCCAAAGTATATCCTTCCTCCTTTTTATAATATACTCCTTGAATTTCCCTATCGATCAACAATATAATGTTTGTGGTGTTCAGTGTATATATGTACCTTATTATGTACTGATATATCTTTGCATTCCATTTCTTTGCGTGCATCAACATGAATGATCTTCTCATTTTGTGTAGGATGATGCAGCCTCCTAGTCAACTTACAAACCAATAGACAAGGGTAGGACCCCTAGTCTCTTTCTCAGGTACTCAAATGTATCTTTAGGAAATGAATTTGTGAATATGTCAGCTAATTGTTCCTTGGATTGAACATATTCTAGTATCACCTCTTTCTCTTGCACTTATTCTCTTAAGTAATGATACTTGATTGCAATATGCTTTTCCTTAGCTTGCATGGCTGGATTCTTAGAAATGTTTATTACACTAGTATTATCACAATAGATAATCACTGGTTCAAGAATTTTCATATTCATACCTTCAAGTAATTGTTTGATCCATGCAATATTAGAGCAATTTATGGACCCATCCACATATTCTACTTCTGCAGTAGATTGTGTGAGACCTACATTAGACTGTTGTAGTTTTACTATTTTATTCTCATGCTTTCAGTAGTTTATGATTTGACATACTTTGACTACTAGAGACTTTTTATATATTTGAGGATCGGTGGAATCCCGTGTTATATATTCAGCACCTGATTTTGTAATCAGGGTACTTTTGAGATGCTTTATTTTCTGATTCAGTTTTAGCTTATGTTGATGTCTTATATGGACTTACATCTATGGATATAATATGATGAAATTGGTTTAGAAAACCGATGCTAGGATATTTCAGTTCTAAAGAAATGTGGTTTATATGCTTACATATATTATTGACGTTATGTTATGTTTCATATCATGTTATTTTGGATCTACTAATGTGTGCATTAAGTGTGCAGGAAAAGTTGACCATGGATCTAAATTGGGGACCCAATACTGAAACCTATGTAAATAACCATGCTTTCCAAGGTCTTGTCTATCTAAAGAGACATGGACCTCATTTTTATGTGTTTATTTCATAAACTTGGTTTGCATGTGTGTTATTAAATTAGCAAATGTTTATGTGATTAAGTCATGTCTATTGTTTTCATTTAATGTGCCACGTTTGGCAATTGTTGTAATTTATTTATTGACATGGCTAGTAAAGGGGAAACCAAGGTTAGTTAAGGGTTAACTAAGGTCATCTAGGAGTAGTACCCAAGCTTACCCTAGGGCTAGAAGTTTCTAGAATTTTTTTGACTTAGAAATCCGTAGGTTAACTTCAGGGTGAGTTTTAGAGGGTCTTTTGGGCTCCTAGGAGGTAACTGAGGTCAGTTTTAGTCACCCAACTTGGTACCCTATGGGTTAGGGGTCATTTTCTATCATTAATGAGCCTCTAAACTCATTTATTACTCCCTTTAAGTGTCATTTTCAACTTTGAGCGAATTTGGAAGAGGAGTGTGACTTTGGTTAACCTCACTCTCTCTTCTACCCAAGTTTTATTTGACTTCACCCTTGGAGAGTTAGGATGTGGTTTAGTTTAGGATTGGTTAGAGTTACATCACCTTTGGGTTAAACCTTTCTCATTTTGGAGGTTTGCCTATTTAGGGAAGGATTTGGGATGAGTTGAGTGTTCACCCACTCTCTACCCTTAGAGACAGAATTCAGTTTGAAGGAGCCTTTGGAGAAGGAGCTTAGGAAGGATATCTCAACACCAATCTTCATCACACCTTAGCTTGGATTAAGGTTGGATTTCTTTAAAAGTTAATTATTTGTGTTTATGTGTGTTCTTGTGCTCAAGGACTCCATTAATAGAGCCTTATGTGTTTTGAAGCTTTTATTTTCTGTTGGAAATTTCTTTATTTGTTTTCTCAATGTCTTTACTTTGTGATTTATTTTGAATGGGTCTTCAAGGTACACTCACCCTTGGGAGGCAAAGTAGCCTTGGAGGGGTAGATGGAAATGATTCCTATTAAGTGTAGAGTCTCCCATGTGAGGAGGGATAAACTTGGGGTAACATGATACCCATGAAGCCAAGATGGGCCTGAGGGCATTTAGGAAGTATAAGGAAGTTATTCAGGTCAACATCTTGTAAAGATGGTCCTTATCAAGTCCATGTGAGGCTTGTGTATTCTATGTGTATTCTTGTCTTTCTGCTTCAGTGAGGTCTACCACTACCCCTGTTTCTAGAATGCCTCTTGGAGATACTTTCCCTTGTTCATCCTGATGTTGGGAAGCTTTCTTGTGCTTGAGTTCTCTATTCTTATTTCCTGTTTGTTGGGTGTTCTCTTTATGTAACCCATTCCAGATTGGATCCCCAAGCTCGGGGGTGGCCTTGTAAAGGCCTAGGTTGGGAGGTGAGCCTCCATGGTCAACCTCAACGTTTGTCAGGTTCTTGGAGGGATAACAAAGGTGAATAATACCCTTGTGTGGGAGATGAGTATGACTGAAAATATTATCAATTTGTAACTTATTTTATGAAAAATTTTTATTGTTGCAATTTTGTATTAAGACCATTTTTGTAATTTGTAGACTTATATTATTGTAAACTTCTTACCCTATTCCAGCATGGAGGTTCAATGGAAATTCTATTTGATAGTGCAAACACAGTCTATTTTAAATTAAGATTAGAAATCCTTGTAATGCCTCTGTTGTTATATGCTCAACAAAATTAGTTGATTATACATTTGTTAGGTGTTAAACATTATAAGAACTTTTAATGTTTCAATATACTAAGTTCTTGGAACGAATTGTTTAAACACATGGAAGGTTCGGAAAGTGTTATTCATTGCATATTTAAAATCCCATAACTAATTAGATCCTTAAATTAATTATTAAGTGTTCTTGAGTAAACAAAAAAAAGAAATTACTACTTTCATTTTATTTATGTTATTTTTGAGAATTCTGAAAATTATGTCAAAAAAAAAATATTATGCTTAAAATTAATTTTTCTTTTACCATTGTATTTAGCATAAAATGTAGAATTTAACCATGTAAATATTTTTTTTAAAATATATTTCTTAATGCTCCCTGTTTTGAGGGATACAGTCTTGGTTCACCAATCATAATTTTATATTATGTTTATATATATATATCCTTTACCATTAGTAAGTTTTAAAAAACAAAAAAATTAAAAAAAAAAAAGGCGATTTCATTTTGCGCTGGGTGCTGTTTTAACTTTTTTTTAAAAAATAAATTTTTTTACTATTTTGGTGGGGGGGCCGAAGCCCTCCCCACCCCTTTTTGTGCCAAGGAGGGGGTCGCGCAATGCGCGAACCGCCCACTGTAAACACAGTGGGGTGGGGCCGCCGTTGGCCGACTCCCCCCACTTCTCCCTTTGTAAGATTGTAACCTGCGGGTGGTGCTACCGACTGCGCG
>MU225931.1:255956-289712 GCA_018584345.1 Thuja plicata
AATACTATAGCCATGTTTGATTTTGATTTGATCTGATTGGTCGAAATTGATTTGAATTGTATGGCTATAATAGTTAATATAAATCAGTGATAAAAATCACCTAGGACATTAAATTGATTAAAAGAATTATGCCAAGCAGTAACAGGGTCATTTGGACATAAATCGAGGGTATGATCACACTTAGGGCAAATAGGGTCTATATTTGCGACAGACCAAATTCAGGTGGTTACACTCGGTATTCTTTAGATTTCTCAGAATTCTCTTGACAATAGTCATGTGTGATTCTTTCGGATTAGCAGAGAATCTTGTAACTATTCCAATTGCATGTGATATATCTGGTCTGGTATGAAGAACATATATTAGTTTTCCAATCATTTATCTATACAGGGTCTGATTTACCTCATTTGACTTATCTTCCTTTTCCAGCTTTCATCCGGTGGCCATAAGTGTTGCAACTGGTTAGGAATCTTCCATCTTGAATATCTTCAACACTTCCTTGATGTATTTGGATTGTGTGAATTATATGCCTGCATCCCGTTGAAGAATCTGTAGACCAAGAAAGAATTTTATCTCCCTAAAAATTGACATATAAAACTCTTTGCTCATTTCGTTAGCCAAAGATTTACATAACATATCATTACCCCCAAATATGATATCATCAATAAATATTTCAGCAATCAGAATATTATCATCAGAATCTTCGTTTAAGTACAAATTGCTATTTTTACTTGTTCTTACAAATCCAATACTTATGAGATAGGAGTGAAGTATTTCCTACCAGGCTCTTGGTGCTTGTTTCAATCCATACAAGGCTTTGTGTAGTCTACAAACCATGTTTCTATTGTTAGGATCAATAAATGCTTTTGGTTGTTCAATGTATACTTCTTCTTCTAGTATTCCATTTAGGAATGCAGATTTGACATCCATTTGGTATACTTTGAATCCTTTGAATGCAACATAAGCAAGTAGAATTCTGACTCTTAGTTTAGAAATAGGTGCAAATGTTTATCCATAATCAATAAATTATTTTTGTGCATACCAATTGCATACTAACCTTTCTTTTTTTCTTGTGACTTCTCCATTCTCATTCAGCTTGTTTCTAAATATCCATTTGGTACCGATGAAATTCTTATAATCCGATCTAGGTACTAATATCCAGGTTCTATTATTCTCAATCTGTTCTATTTCTTCATTCATAACACTGACCCATTCTTCATTTTCAAGTGTAGTATTAAAAGATTTAGGCTCAAAATCACAAATTAAACATCTAGTTTTCAGTTACTTACTTCTTGTTCTCATTCCAGCCTTCTTGCCTCCTATGATCTAGTTCTGTGGACGGTGTCTTCTGACATACTTGGAAAGTATCGGTTCATCTCTTTGTTCATCATTCTGATCATCATCTTGACCTTTATTCTGATCTCCATCACTCGGAACATTAGTTTGAGCAATTTCCTAATTTTTGGTATTTGTAGCCTGATACTCAGGTGCAATGTTCTATTTCTGTTGTAGTCTTCTTGTTCTTTTCTACTTTCCTCATTATTTTTCTCTGTATATTTATCTATTCTGACATTTTCACATTCAATGTTTTTGTTAGAGGACTTGTTAAGACATTTATAAACCTTTCTCTTGGTGGAATACCCTATAAATATTTCTTCTTAACTTTTGGAGTCAAGCTTTCCATTTCTATCTTTTTTCAAAATATAACATTGGCTTCTAAAGATTTTGAAGTAACTTACATTGGGTGTGTATCCATACCATAGCTCATAGGGTGTCTTCTTGGTGTCTTTCTTCAATTGAACTCCATTCAATGTGTAGCAAACAGTACTGACAACTTCCCTCCATAATGTTTGAGTGATGTTTTTTCTATCATCAGTGTTCTTGCACAATCAACAATGGATCTGTTTCTTCTTTCAGCAATCCCATTTTGATGTGGTGTTCTTAGTGCATAAACTTGTCTTTTAATTCCATTCTCATTGCAAAAGTTAGTTAATTTATCAAAAATAAATTCTCTTCCTCTATCTGATCTTAAGCATTTTAGTTCCTTACCACTTTGTTTTTCTACAATAACTTTATACCATTTAAACATCTTGAATGGTTCTGATTTTTCTTTTAAGAACATAACTGTCATCATTCTAGAATAATCATCAACAAAGAGAATGAAATATCTATCATGATAGTAACTCCTTGTTCTCATGGGTCCACATAGATTAGTATGGAATAATTCTAGAATAACATTAGATGTATGGGTTTTTCTCTTGAAACTAGACTTTGTCATTTTACCTTTTTGACAATTCTTACACATGATATGGTCATGCTTTGACATGATCGGTAAGCCTCTTACTTTCCTTTTATTGCTTATCTTAATCATGTTGTCAAAATTCACATGACATAATCTCTTATGACACAACCATATGTCTTTGTTTCTATCCATTAAACAAGTGGTGTTTATATCATCAAGATATAATAGGTTACCTTTTGTCTGTTCACCATTTCCGATTAACCTTCCTGATTCATTAAAGATCTTTTCCTTTTTGTTCTCAAATGCAACTCGGTGACTTGTGTTATTCAGCTGTGAAACACTCAATAGATTATAGTTAAGTCATTTTACCCAGTATGCATTTTCACATCTGATCAGATTATTTAACATTATGGTTCATTTACCTTCAACCAGACAAGGTGATTCATTACCCATTCTTACTGATCCACCATTATAAAAATCAAAAGTTTTAAAATTTTCTTTATCACCGATCATGTGGTGAGTGCAGCCACTGTCTATAATCAAAACATCATTCTTATTAACTTTAGATATGAGTGCAGTCTCTATATACCTTTCCTCTTCATCTGAATCATCCTTCATGACCACAAATACCATCTCAATAGCTTCATCAGATTCGGTGTCAGTATCTCCAGCTCTGTTCTCAGCCAGGTAACAAGATTTATTTCCTTTGTCCTTGTAGTCTTGGGTATCTCTTCTATCAGATTGATGGTTGCTTTAGTAATCTCTATTATCACTTCTATCAAACTTCTTCTCATATGATCTGTCATTACTTTTGTATTATTTTCTTTTGTTAGGACATCTAGAAACAAAATGTCCAATCTCTTTACAATTAAAACATACAAGTGGTAATTTACCTTTGTATCTACCTTTGCCTCTCTGCAATCTTCTAGCCATTAGTTCTTTAATCTCATCAAGATCTTAGTCATCACTATCACTTTAACTATCATTTGTTATAGTGTGTTTATGACTTGAATTACTTATTTTCAAAGAAGATTTGAATGCAGACTCAATAGATGGTAATACACTGTTGTCAAATTTATTCATCTCAAATGAAATGAGTTTACCAACCAAACTATCTAGAGTGACATTGTTATTTTCTAATGCTCTCATTTCTTGTATATCAGATACTCTAATCACATAAACATGAAATAAGGTTCTTAGGATTTTACTTACCACTATTTCTTCTTCAAGTACACCTCCAAATCCTCGGATTACATTGACTACCTCTTTGATTCTGCAGCTATACTGAGTGATATTTTCTCCTTCTTTCATTCTTAGGTCATCAAATTTACCTCTTAGGCTTTTTGCCTTAGCTCTTAGTAGATTAGCATCTCCTCCATGTAAAAAATTCAATTTATCCCACATTTGATTTGCAGAGGTGCAGGTTTTGACATCTTCAAATTCAACATCGGAGAGTGAGGAAGCAAGTTCTATCATCATAGAATTATGCTCATGATTTTCTCTTAATTGATCAAGTGTGTGAGGCCCTGTAGGAAACACATATTCAGTATCCAATTACTGAGTAACATCATTTCCAATACCTGATAGGTGGAGTCTTATTCTTCTTTGCCATGATGAAAAGTTGTCCTTGTTCAACTTAGGCACATCCTGTTTGCTCATCTTGTGATCTTTTTCTTAGGTCTTGAAACCTTCCTTCTAAGCACACAAGCTCTGATACCAATTGTTAGAATAACTGGGGGGGGGGGGGGGAANAACTGGGGGGGGGGGGGTGAATCAGTGGCCTAAAAAATATTCCAATAAATTAGCCACAAAACTTTATATCTCAAATATAAACCTCAAGTTATCTTTAGTCCCACAAGATGTATTCCTTGAAATAATATTATCAAATAAATATTTCTCAGAGTTCACTATTAAATCTTATACTTAAGCTTTACCGAATAACAGTCTATCATTTACTGAAATATAGTAAATAACTTAGTGTTTACTGATCAATCCTGTTTTAGTAATGTATAAAGAAAAACATGAAAGAAATGACTGATAAACACATTTGACACATGGATTTTAACGTGGAAACCCTATTAAGGGAAAAACCACTTGGGACCGATAACCCAAAATTTTTACTCTTCTGAAGTGAGCTAAGTGAAGAGCCAACCCTGTTTAAGGTTACAAACACACTGTTAAGTGTGACCTTGTTAAAGGATTTATCACTAATATGTAATCACTTGATATCTAGCATTTCACTATGATATCTTCGTGAATTAACCTTTTGACACTCCTTGGGATGTATCTCAATATATAAAGGATTGTTAGGTCCTTCTCGGTTAAGAGACTTTCTGAATCAATGGTTAAACTAAAACAATGTATGATCTATTCATATAAACAACTCAATCTTGCAGATGCTTAGATCTATTGTAAGCTCATAATACCTTTCTGATCAATATTTCTTTTCAATACCTTTGCTTCACTTCTTTGTGCTTGATGATGTTGTGCTTCTCTATTGCTCGGTGCATATAGAAAACTTTTAGCTTGATTGATCTAGACTGTATGAAGTCTTTCTTCACCAGTATCTCCCTAGAATCCTCTTCTCTATTAACCCCTTAATTAAAAATGAATTATCTTGTCTCTTTATAGACATGATTTCACCGTTTCTAAGTCCTTGAATTTCTTGTTCTTGGTGTGATCCGCAATTCTCACCTTTCTTGCTTTAAAGGTTTACTTTAGTTTTATCCCGTAGATTTCTCTTAAACAACTAGAATAAAATAGATTTAAAACTCTTGCTTATCTCTGGCTTTAATTTTTTGATGAAAACAATGTTATCAACTAGTTAACTCCATCTTTAGCTCTTGCTAGCTAAGTCTTTTTTCATTTCTAAATTTTAGTTCTTTTCGGTGTTTAACTCCTTGTTAGCTTCCGTCTTGACTTCAGTTGTCCTCGGTCATCTTTGATCATCGGGTAACACATTGTTTCTGCTTGTTGGTAATGCTTTCTTGGGTTTCTTTCTCGGGTATCACTGTGACTTTCCTCTCGGGTTTCTCTATCTGTCGGGGTGCATTGCCCATCGGTGTTTGTTGTCACTTAGTGCGTACTAAAATTTTATGCATTAATGATAGCATAAACTTTAGCTCTCTGGTTCTTTGAAGTCTTTGACACTATGTATATAACCAATCAGATTATATCAAGTTGACATCAATGACAATACAATATATTAACTAATTTAATGTCTTGCATTAACTTTCTTCAGCTTGGTGATCATTAAGTTAACATCTTCAAACATTCAATCAGTTATAGTTCATCAGATACTTCTTTGACATGGTTAACATGCAAGGGTGAAATTCCTAAGACAAAAAATCCTTATGATATGCTATCTCCAGATGTGAATATATCCCTACAAGAGGTTCCCATAACAATTTCACCTTCTTTGGATGGTATTATTAATACGAATGTTCAATCTTCATCTTGTTCCATCTTCCAATCTCCTTCCTCAAAACTTTCCCCTCCTTCATCTCCAAAACGGAGTAGGAGAGCTTCAAGTGTATCTAAACTTAGGGATGAGATTAATGATGGGATTGAAAAAAATATTACTCCCTTCATTAACTATCCACAGGAATGGGAAAAAGAAAGTGTCTTTCAGCCCTCCTACTATGAGGGTCGCTAAGGTCAAAAGAAGTCTCTAGCCTGAGTATGTTGGAGGACAGAAATCAGTAAATGCTCAAGATAGGAGGGAAGATGAGACTTCCCCTCTGGAGCCATGAGAGTTCTTTCCTAGAATGTTAGGGGCTTAAACACCCCTAACAAGAAGTGTCTCATCATGAGTCAACTGTTTAATTCTAAATTTAATATTGTTCTTCTCCAAGAAACTAAATTATCTAATGAAGTTGCTATAAAATTGTTTACTTCTTGGAAGTTGGGTAATTTTTGGGCCTCCCCCTCTGATGGTGCCTTGGGGGGTCTTGCGGTTTTATGGGATCCAATCAAGGTAACTTTGGAACAAATTTCATCTGGTAAATATTGGATGCTCTCTCTGGTTGAGAGTTTCTCTTCTAAATTGTCCTTCTGGTTGTTTAATATTTATGGCCATATTCTCATTGTTGAAAAAACCAAGCTATGGACCTTTCTGGGTGATTTTATACAAGCACTCCAGGGGGATTTGATCATCTTGGGAGGGGAATTTAATGTTGTCCTTAATAATAATGAGAAATGTGGTGGGATTATTCCTTCTCCAAAGGTGATGATGGACTTTAATCAGTTTATTTATGATAATGATCTCATGGATGTCTCTCCCAAGGTGGGAAAATTCACTTGGGAAAATTGCCACGGGAATTTTTGTAACATTGTAGAGCGGTTGGATTGTTTTCTTATTTCTGATTTATGGCTTCAAAGTGAAATAGACTACCACTCACTCATTTTACCTATCTCTGGTTTTAAACTCTTTATGATTATGTTACATTTATCAAAATCCTCTTCTTTCTGGAGAGGTACCTTCAAGACTGAGCCAATGTGGTTTCGAGATCATAGTTATATTCCTTTTCTGAAATAATGGTGACTAAACTCTCCATATATGAAAGGCACCCGAATATTTAGATTGGTCAAAAAATTGCATTTACTAAAAATTAAGATCAATGATTGGAACATTAATACATTTAAGAACATTTTTCAGGAGAAAACTAGATTGCAAACAGAATTGGCCATAGTTAATGACTTTATTATTTATAATGGAATGGATGCCCAATATTTTTCACTAGAAAAGGATCTCATATGTGCTCTAGAGGAAGTAATTCTTAGAGAGGAGATTTACTAGAAATAAAAATCTCGGGAAACTTGGCTTGCAGATGGGGATAGAAACACAAAGTTTTTTCATGTGTCTACTAAGCTTAGACATCTTAAAAAAAAAAATTGTTTACATTCAATTCTCTAGTGGGAAATTAGAAGATGAAAATGACATTGTTGATGAGGGTGTTTCCTTCTTCTCAAATTTTCTAACCAGGCAACAAGTTCATTGTTCTATTCTTTGTTAGATTCTATCCCACCTTGTGTATTTGAGGCAGATAATAGTATGCTTATGGATCCATTTACATTGAATGAGCTTAAAGAAATTATTTTTTCCATGGCCCCATACAAGGCCCCAGGTCCCAATGGATTCACCATGCTTTTCTTTCAAAAATTGTTCCTTTTGTTAGACGTTGATCATATCGATATATCATTCTCGGATTATCTGATTCTGATGATTCTAAAGTAGGATCTTCAGGTAGTGCTATTGCAACATTATGTGGTTGACTGAATTATTGTTGTTGGTATTGCAAAATTTGAGATTGTGTCATTTGATGCCCAAAATACTATTGAGGTTGATCCACTTGTTGTTGGATTTTTGGATAAACAAATTGTTGATGTGGTAGAGGTAATTCTTCATGATATTGGACACATAATATTGGCCGTGTGACACATATTGAGTCTTTGGTGCATACTATTGGTGTTGTAAAAACTTTTGTTGTGGCAAAGGCTGTTGATATACTTGTTGCACCTTTGGTGGATGTTGAACACGCTATACAATTAATTGATATCCTTGTCCCATTTGGTATTTTTGGATTTTTGGGACTTGTTTCTCTTTCCTTGGTGCCTTTTAAAAACCCAATGGTGCAAATATTTTTTCAAGACTTGGGTATTTATGCTTTTTTTTCTTAGATTGATTTTCTTGAGATATGGTATTCCCCTTTTCTTGTTGAAGACAACTGAATCAATGATCTGCTGATCATAAAACAGAGAAATTTGCAAAAGCCCAAATTGTCTTAATGAAAAGAGAGGCAGGGCATCCATTATAAAGAAAACTAAAAAATAGGTGACATTATGGGATTCAACCATATTCACCAACAATACAACTACAATCATAAAGAGTTGCAACTATCAACTACATTATTGAATATATACAACCACATTATTAATATCATACGGTGAAGTCAATAAGGTCTACAGACAGGCCCCAGATGGGAATTATTTCTTCATTTCTCTCCCATAATGACCATTGGAGAAAAAATGAAGTAGATATCTGAGCTTCTGGAACCTTTCACGAGCTAGAGCCTTTGTGAAGATATCTGCAATTTGATCTTTTGTATGATAGTAGACAATTTTGATCAAGCCTTGTTGAACCAATTCACTGATACAGTGATGTTGTATCACAATATTTTTGGTTCTACTATGAAACATTGGATTCTTTGTCATTTGTATAGAACTCTTTTTGTCAAAATACAACAAGGTAGGTTCATTTTGTATTTGGTGCAAGTCTTCTAGTAGTCTTCTCAACCATACAACTTGACAAGTTGCTGATGTTGCAGCTTTGTATTATGCTTCTGCTATACAAAGTGATACTATTGGTTATTTCTTCGACTTCCTAGAGAATACTACAAAACCAAGGCTAAATGTGTACCCATAAGTAGATGTCCTATCATCTGCAGAACCTGGCCAATCTAAATCTGTATAGCCAATTAATCTATTATCCTCTGAATGCTAGAATTTAAGACCATAACTTACTGTCCATTTAACATATTTGAGAATCCTTTTAGCTGCATTCTAATGTGTTTCCTTAGGCTCTGACATGAACCTAGAGACCAAACTCACTGCAAATGTGATATCTGGACTAGTAGTAGTAAAGTAGATCAAGCATCCAATTAGCTATCTATATAGAGTGGGATTCACTAGATTTGACACATCTAAAGTAGACAATTTAAGTTCAACTTCAATGGGTGTTGCAACTGGTTTGCAAATCTACATCTGAAATTTTTGTAGGATATCCCAGGCATATTTTTTATAAGACATAAATATGTCATCTTTATTTTTCCATACTTCTATACCAAGAAAGTAGTGCATTTGTCCCAAATCTCGCATTTCAAACTCAATAATCATGGCTTCTCTAAACTCTACAAATAAAGAAATATTATTCAATGTGTATATTAGATCATCAACATACAGAACTAAGATAAACATATCTTTAGCTGAGCTTCTCATGATATAGAGATTTGGATATGACTGACTTTGTGAAAAACTCTTCTGCTATAGGTATGAGTCTATCCTTGAATACCATTCTCTTGGTGCTTGTTTGAGACCATACATGACCTTCTTTAATTTGCATACATAATTTTCTTTAGAAGGTATTTCAAAACCTTTAGGCTATGAAGCATACACTTCATCAATATATCCATTCAAGAAAGCACTCTTTACATCTATTTGATAAACTATCCAACTCTGTTGAGTTGCCAATGCCAAAACCAATTTGATAGTATCTATTTGTGCTATAGGCAACCAATTTGATAGTATCTATTTGTGCTATAGGCACAAATATCTCAGTATAATCAATACCTTCCTATTGAGTGTACCCTTTGGCTACCAATCTAGCCTTATTATTATCAATGATTCCATCATATTTATACTTAGTTTTGTACACCCATCTAGTACCATTAACTTCCTTACCACGAGGTAATTGAACCAAATCCCATGTGTCATTCATTTAAATTGTCTCTATTTCATTGTTCATTGATTTAATCCACTCTTCTTTTTCTTGAGCTTGTTCAAATGTTTGTGACTCATTATTTTTCATGATTTGAGTCATCAATGCAAAATTCACTTTTTCTTGTGACTTTGTTGTCATTTTTCAAAATTTGAATCCAACATAAGAGTTGATGGATGTTTCTTTTCTATCCTTCTTTGATATTTTAATATTTTCTTTCTCTTGCACTAGATGATTTAGGTTCATCTTATTCTTCGTCCTCTTCAATCTCATCAATTACTATCTCTTTTCCTTTTGTTTATTTTCTTTGGTATATTTTGCTAGTTCATTGAATATCGCATCTCTTCTTATCACAAGTTTTTTCGCTACTGGATCAGACAACCTCTATGATTTTTTTTTTCAGTTCCATAACAAATGAAAATGCATTTAAGTCCTTTATCATCTAACTTAGACCTTTTTTATTTTTGTATTTGTGCATAAGAAATACACCCAAATACTTTGAAGTGATCAAAACTTGGCTTTACCCCAAATCATGCTTGTTTAGGAGTCATTCCTTTAACCGCTTTTGTAGGACTTCTCTTTAGAAGATACAATGTTGTGTATATAGCTTCTACCCAAAACAATTTGTCCAATTTTTTAAAAATCTTTCAACATACTTCTTTCCATCTCAACAATTGTCCTATTCTTCCTTTTAGCAACTCCATTTTTTGTGGAGTGTAGGAAGTAGTGAACTCTCTCTCGAGTCCATGCTTTTTGTAAAAATCAATAAACTGATATGACTTGTACTCACGTCCATTTTCTAACCTTACCACTTTGATATACTTACCACTTTTTTTTCAACCAAATTCTTGAACTCTACAAAATTTTCAAATACTTCTGATTTTGAAACCAAACAGTACACCCAAGTTTTTGTTATGTAATCATCAATGAAGGTTAGAAAATACTTGGATTTGTTCAAAGAAGGTATTTCCATAGGACCAAACAAATCTGTAGGGATTATCTCAAGATGTTTTTTTTATCTCTACTAGATTTTCCAACAGGAAATTGTATCCTACGTTATTTTCCAACCACACATTTTTCACATACCTCTTTTGTGTCTTCAATTAATGGTAGACCTTCAACCATTTTAATTTTTTTGAGTAAAAGCAACCCATTAAAATTGTCGTGACCATAGATTTTATGAAAAATATTACTTGCACTCATTTCACTAGACCCTAGTGCTTGGTTCCCATGAGTGAAATGAATAGGAAACATCCTATCACTTGTCATTTTTGTTCTTGCAATAATTATATTCCTTTTTGTTTTATCTCTTATTATGCACTCATTTTTATCAAAAGTCACTTGATAATTTTTCTCTAACATTTGTCCAATAGACAACAAATTCTTTTTGAGTGTTGGAACCAATAATGTTTCATTGATATGCTTCACTTCACCATATTCAGTTGTAACTGCAATGGTACCCTTACCTTTACTTCTATGAGAATTATTATCTCCTAGTACTACAATACTTTGATGCTTTTATCCAATTTCACAAATAGATTCTCATTGGATGTCATATGTGAAGAACATCTAGAGTCTATATACCATACATTATTTTCATTGACATCTGATTGAAGAAAGAAATGAACAAATTTTGCTTATCTTCAATAGTGCTATGAGAACTTATCTTTTCGGTTTCACCTTGTTTACTCCAACATTCTGAAGCATAATGTCCAAAATTATTGCAATGAAAGCATTGTACATTCTTTTTACTATTATCTCCCCCATTACTTCTATATCTTCCTCTTCCAGCTCCTCTGAAGTTGCTACTTCTTCCTCTAGAATAATTTCCTCTTCCTCTAGAATCACTAGATTCACCTTTGTAGTAATTCTTATTGTTATAATCATTTTTAATATGAGTCTTAAAGAATGTGTTTCTTTTTCCTCTTATATTTTATTTAGAGGAAAATGATTTCTCGAAGCTTTCTTCATTACTTTTCATCCTATCTTCAACAGTTAACGAAATTCCACTTAATTCAACAATTTGCATGCTTGGGAGATCCTTAGATATATCAATTGTAGAAACCACACCTTCAAATTTTGGAATCAAACTTCTCAAAATATTTTCAATTACATTCTTTTCATCTACATCTTCCCCTATTATTTTCATCAGACTCACTAGACCTTCTACCTTTGTCATATATTCATTGACATATTCACTAGTAGTCATTTTTACATTTTCAAATTTTTTCCTCATTGTTTGTAATTTAGTTGTTTGTGCACCTTGATATGCATTACTTAATATTTTTCATGTTTTTCTGGAATGAACAACACCGCTTATCTTAGGAAATATAGCTTGAGTGATTGCACCCTGAATCAAGAATAAAGCTTCATTGTCTTTCTTTATATTTTCTTTGTATTCCCTTTTTTGTTAATGCATTTACATCTTCTATTTCAACATAGCCATTTTGAACAATTTTCCACAAATCCTTAGATTTGAGTAGGGTTTCCATTCTAGTACACCAATATGTAAAATTGTCGCCTTCAAAGATGGGAATCAACACATTAGACATTACATTGCCTGCCATATTTGCCATAAAATATGTATAGTGGCTCAAATGCTCAACACAAGATTCATGAGAGATCTCTGTAAATGAATACTCTCCTTGTCCCTTCAAATGGGACCCACAGACAAAATGATTTTTTATTATTAACTTTTGAGAAATAAGTGTCGGTTTCAACTGATAATTCACTTAGATACAAAAAATTTATTTCTCACTTTACAAAAAAAATTCACTTTATAACTCCTCTAATAGAAGGTCTCATATATAATTTCCTTCCCTTTTTATTTTTTTATATAACCACCTCTTTTTAAAAAAATAACCTTAGAAGGTTAAAACTACAACTACAATCATAAAGAGCTGCACCTATCAACTACATTATTGAATATATACAACCACATTATTAATATTAGACTGTGAAGTCAATAAGGACTATAGGTAGGCCCCAAATGGGAATTATTGCTTTCAATTGTTGTGTAACCTTTGGTGGTATTGGTGAAATATCAATAATTCTATTCTTCTTTGGTGCAGTGGATGTTGTTGCCACACATGATGCATCCATTTTCTTTCGAATATATACCCTTGATGTGTTTTCACTTGGCCCTTTAGATAGTTGAAGAGTTGAATTCTTCTCTTTCATTGTTGGATATGTTAGTTCAATAATGCGCCACTTTGTTGTGTATCATTTATTTCTTCCAAAGGGGGCATATATGTCATCCCTGTAGTAAATGTCTCTTTTGACACTTCGGGTGTACTTGTTGACATGTATTGTTTAAAATCAATTCTTGGTGTCCTTTTTGGATAAGGATTTGAAGTCTTATTAACATCTACTATTTCTTGGAGAAATGGAGATGTTGTATTAAATAAGGGGTTATCGATTTGTCTAAAGGTAGTATTTTGAGGAATTTCAATAGTTAATTCCTTCAATGGTCTCTTTGGCATTACCTTTGTAGTTGGTTCATCAAATATATTTGTTCCCCCTCTTCTTTCTCTGAAGTCAAGTTTGATCAGCTTTCTTTTGCTTTCTTTCACAAATCACGTTCTTCCAATAATTCAGGATTCAATTTCTTTAAAATCTTGAAGTACCATTTTGCATCTCTCATCATAATATACTCCAAAGTTTGTTGTATTTTCTTATCTTTAAGTGCTTCTCAGATTTATTCTTCAAGTAGATTTGTCATGGTAAGATGACTTGCTTCTGACAAATCCAAATCTAAATCTGAATTTGAATCTGAATTTGAATCTGATGGGTCATTTGGTTCTTTTGTAAATTCAAGTTGATGTATTAATTCTATTTTTGAGGATGGTTCTTGATGGAAAGAACCTTGAGTTGGTTGATTAAACTCAAATGTCATTGTGTTTTCTCCTTGAGGTGTTTTTGGAACACTACCACATCTGGGTTGCGTAGGTACAAAAATTGGTTGAAAGTGTGGAGGAGTTCCCCATTATATCATTCCATAACTAGGTGATGTCTTTCAAGGTTATGTCATAACTAGGTCCTTCCATTTGTCTTGAATTATCAAATGTTTGTATATTGTCTTGGGAGTGTGAAAATGTCATGTGTCTTGGATCGCAAACTGCTTGAGTTTCCACACTTGAATTGTATGTGTCATTTAGATCCAAATCTTGTTTTTGTAAAGGTGCTCCTTGTCTTGTGTCAAAATGTAATTGTGTCTCTTCACTTGGAGAAAACATGGGTTGATATGTATTTTTTTTGTCTTTTGGAGCTTTGAGATCTTGTAACAATTGGCATGATGGCTAAATGCAACTAAGGGAGATGCAATATGGACTTTAGAAGACTTAGAGTAAATGCATTTTTTTGGATTTTGAATGAATCTAAAATTATTTATGCAATTTTGACTTTGAAAAAAAAATGATAATGAAAGATATGCAAACTTATGGATTATGAAAGCTAGATTTTTTTTGGAATTTTTGAACTTTGAGAAAAATCTTAAAAATGTAAATTTTAGAGTAGGACCTTAGGAGATTGAATTAGGATCTTGATTTTAAGGATTCAAAAGGAAAAAGATCAAAATGATAGGTGATCAAGTCAAAAACCCCATGAAAAAGGGTGGATATTGACTAAATGATAAAGAGGACAAAAAGGGATAATGTTTGAAATAAAATCAAGATCCATTTTTCAATAACATAAGGTAGAACTCAAGGACATGAATTTTTGAGACTTTTGACAAAGTTTGTTTAAAAGGTCCTATATGCAAAATGAGGGAAAGAAATGAAGGTATGATGAGGATTTTTATATGCTAAGGAGTTTGATATGATTTAAGAATGAAATGAAAAAGGCTAAGTGCAAATGCAAGCTATATGGGAAAGGATAATGCAAACCCTAAAATGTAAGGATTACCCTAAAATTGCAACAAGATGTCAATACATGTTTGAAAGTCCATGTTTTTCAATGTTCATAACAAGGTCCTTAGGGACAATTTGAATTTCTTGGAATTCTTTGTGAGGAATTTTGAATGTTTTTAATTATTGTTTGAATGATTTAAAATGAGGTTTGATTAATACAATTTCTGTCACGCATGCAAGAAACTTCAAACAAAGATAGAATTTTTAATCTAAGTGAAAAACACATCACAAATTATGCTTAAAGGATAATACTTGTTGAATTACCACTTGGATCAATCTAGTTGTTCTCTTTCAAAGAGGATAGCCTATACTTTTGGTAGGACTAGCTCCCCTCCACGACACTCACTTCTCGGGCATACCAAACTTTGAATTCCAAGGGTCATAACCTCCCAAGGAATTTTCTATCTCTACTAAGAATTGCAAGAGTGTGGGGTATATTAGTTCATCTCCAACCTTATGTGCCAACAAGTAGAAGGATTTTGGCCACTACAATAAAGGTTTCTAGTACGAGACATCCAATTCAGTGGGTGGTGTGATAAACTCCCATAGGAGGTCTCCCAGCCTCGTGAACAAAGTTTTTACACACCTCAAAGGGTACTAGAGAAGATCTATCACCCAACTACATGATTGATTAGACTTTTGTTCAAAATTGCGCATTTATATAGTGGTTTGGATGGAGACTTGTCTTTGGCATGTTACCATTTGGGTTGTTCCCTCTCACCTAACCTTGTGGGCTTCTCGGGAGGCAGACCCTCTAAAAGAGAAATAATAGTTTTCTCTTGCACCTAAGATCCATGAAGGAGAGGGGAGAGGATACGTCCATTCAAAATTTTTGGTATTAACAATCTAATCAAACACTTAAAAAAAATGATTCATTTTAAAGAACCAAATTAAAATGTTTTGTAACTACTAAAAGAAAACACAAAGAGTTTGAAAAACACACAAGGTCTTCGTCAAACGTCTTGCAAGAACTTTGTTATTATTTTTTGCATGAAATATTCACCAAAAGAGTGCTAAAATATTGCACAAATTCATCAGTAACCCAAAAATCTCTATCCTACTAGCAAAAATCGAGATTGAAATGCATAAACAAATAATTGCATGAAAACCCAACAAGTTTTACCAACTACACATTAGAATACACCAACTGTGCAGTCTGGAGAACCAAATGCATAGATCAAAGGAACAATTGTGTAGAAAAGAGGCCTAATTGCACAATAGAACAACCAACTACGCAAGAATAGTTACCAACTACACAAGGCCTGAATCAGAGGGATAAAATGACTCAGACACTTGCATAAAGAGTTAATTTATAAAAAATTAAACTTATAGTCATATGAATTCTAGTAATTAGGGTACCTTAACCATTTAGAAAACTTTACTTTAGAAAATTTGAATAAAATTGTATCCCTAATTAGACTAGGTGTGAAATTGAATTGATTTTAAAACACCTTATTTGAGCATATTGGAATGAAACCCTAAACTATGTGAGTGTTCATTTTAAGATCCCAAATTAGATGTGAGGTTCTTTTTAGATGCCCAAATCAAATTTTGAAGTTCATTTTTAGATCATTTTTCCAAATTAAGGTTCATTTTAAGCCCTTTGAACAGTTATAATCAAAACAAAGAGGATGCAGATTAAAAATCAAGTCCTAAACCCTAATACAACATCCAACACCCCAACTATGTAATTCATACAATTAGGGGGAAATGGAAGAGTGTATATCTTTGAATTTCCAAGTTAATACATTAGAATTAGGAATTATGAAATTCCATAAACCAAGATATTAGACAATTAATTAATCCAAAATTAATTAATTGTGGGAGCTAAGACAATATAGATAAAGAAAGTCTATTTATTTACCCAAACTAAGACATAGGGATAAATTAAGGGTTGTTTTCCCCTAAAGAGGATAAATAATGGACTTTGATCGAATCGATGACATTGGCACGAACTTGGATTGATTTTGACGATTTTGAAAATAATTTTGAAACAACCTTGGTAACTTTGACAATGCCTTGAATTGATTTTGAAAGTGTTTGATATGGTTGAAATGATTAATTTTTTTTTCATAGGGGTTAAAAATGGGGTTTGAATCATTTTTGAAGATACTAAGATGATTTTGAAAATAACCCATTCAGCCAAATCGAAACAAGTTATAATGCAAAAATCAAAGAAAAGTTAATAATTAATTGGACAATTTTCAATGTTCAATTAATGATGATAGACACTATGTTGACATATGCACAACATAGAAGAACAATTAGAATGCAAATACGATGTTTTAATCATAATGCAAAAATGTACACATAGGCTCGCAAGCATAAACCATTTTGAGCATCTACATGGCTAAGTTCTATTTTTTAGATAGAGGAGGTCCCATGTTCAAATTAAAATTTTACTTTTTTTATAAAATATCTCATTAGTTATACAGTCCTTAAATTTAGGAACTAAAACTTTTAAGCTGAAACACACTAAAAAAATCATGGAACTGCTCACCTTTAAATATTCCTAAAAAAATCTTTGCGACTACAAATTTGTTTTAGGGATGCCCCCTCTATGGGACCCAGCCTAAGGTCCCCACATTTTGTGAATCTCGTAACATTTTCTCTTATTTCTAAACAAGCTCTTAAATATTATTTTTAAATTTAAGTTTTAGTCATATTTCTTACAAATATATTTGGAAACAAAATTCCTAATTATATTTTCTACAAATATATTTGGAAACAAAATTCCTAATTATATTTCTTACAAATATATTTGGAAACAAAATTCCTAATTATATTAGGAGAAGAGAAGAAGATTCCTAATTATATTTTCTAAAAAAGGCTTTCTAAAGATTTGTTTGTATTATAAATTAAAAATTCAACTTTAAAACTTAATATTATTTTATTTATTTACTTTCCTCAAATATTTTATCTTCGTCTAGTTTTTAAAATCTACACTTTATTCTATTAATATTTATTAATATTTTAATTTTCTTTTATTTAATATTTTATATAGAAAGTCTAAATCCCACCCTAATTGATTGCTATAAAATTGGTGAAGTTTGATGTTAGTAAATATAAAAACCAAGAGACAACAATGTTACAATGATTACATGCTTTCATGATTTTTGACTGTCATGATATGTACTTCTTGATTATGTTTTTTCAATTTTTTTAAAAAATTGACAACAATATTTAGTTTGTTGCTAACAACAAAGAAAAACAATGTCGTGTTGGATTCAAAAGTCACTATGAATTTTATTTATAGATATAAATAAAAATATTACAATTTTAAAACTTATCATACTTAAGACTTCTTTTTTAATTATGAAAAAATGTTTCAATTATAAATTTAATATTATTATCAGATATTTCATGTAAATTAGTTTTGGACTCACACTTTCTAATTTAAAACAAATGTTTATATTATAAAAGTTATTTTTTGTTTATAATTTTTTTTTTTAATCATACAAATATGTTTTTAATATCTATTATACATATAAAAAATACTTTAAAAAAAAATCATATGCAATACTTAAAATGTATACAAAGAATTTATAATACATTTAAAAATAAAAACAAAAGTATTTTTCAATTGAAGAGTTGAAGATTTCTTAAAATTTCAGTTCTTAAATTTAAATTGTCTAATATAATGTCCCCACGCTGTCGCTTAAATCAATTTTCTGCTTAGATTTAAGCAGTGGAGTGTTCCTATGCAAAAAATAAATTGTGAAAAAAGGAAAATTTAGAATCTTTTCCTATTTTTACGGAGCAGCTATTTTTAAGCAAATAAAAATAAGGTGTGGAAGTGGCTTCTTAAAATCTTTCCCTCCTTTATTTTTCACCAAATTTTTAAAATAGCTTAATTTGTGCATACAAATAAATGAATGGACTAGTTAAAATGATTGCTTAAAAATAAGCAGCAAAAATTGAATTTACATCGTCCTGCTAAAAAAAAGTTTATATAATGAGACGTCTAGGTGATGTTACTGAGCTAATCATTTTGTCATTCGAAGCTGAACTCATTCAATTAAAAGCACTGTTACATTCCCTGTATGGTGCTACATCTTCAAACATTCTTTTGAAATCACTTACAGTTCGGCCATAATTTAGATTCTCTAAAGTGTGGGGTTCTCAAAATACTACTATTGAGAATGGGCATTTGATTTTTAATTCCGTTTCAATGGAAGGTCATTTGATTTTAAATTCTGTTTCATTTTGCACAATACACTGTCGGTGGAGTCTCTACCTACTTCTACCCACATGACTGCTCCATATCCTTGCACAGCTCTTGTCAATACACAACTATTGTCATACACACTCGGGTGAATTTTTACAGCTCTCTTTGCTGTTGAAGTTAATTCAAAATCTTATAATTGGGGTTACTTGTATCTAGGATGGCTTAGAGCAGGAGGCTGTTCTTAATTCAGGGGTTATAGTTAATATTTTCTTCACTAACAATGGTTTTCAAGTTGTGTTTTGTTGTTGTTTAGGATGATCTACAGGTGGATGCATATGCGATATTATTAGATGTATATGCGATATTATTACCAAATCTGGCATGTTTATGCATTTGGTTGCCTTTTCAGATATATCTTTTATTGCACTCTTCTAAAGTTCTTTTCCCAATTAATGTATTTGTTTTGGGACATGACTGTTGGCCTTGTTATTATATGAGTAGGTTTTAGGTTTGCTTCTGGAGTTATGACTTTCGGTTTTCTTTACCCAATTATTTATGGTTCTTTCATGCTATTTTCCTTATAAGTGGTATATGACATATATTTTAAAAAGCATGATTATATTTATAAACAAGTGTAATGTAGTGGCATGTAGTTGCCGTAATTTATTACAATTTAAACTTTAATTTTGATATTATTATAAATATTAAGTATAGTTTAATTAATAATTATTTAATAAAAACAAGTAGAATGTTAAAATATTGTTATGGTCTTTTTATATTATAATGTTTAGTTAGTGCAAATTTGGAATACTGTATATAAATATTTATTTATAGAGGAAAAACTATTAATTAGCTTTAATTTTATAGTTTATTTGGTTAGAAATTTATTTGTTGAGATTTGGTACTTCTAAATCATTTTCAAAAATTAATTTAAGACTACATTGAATAGTTTGTAATAGTTATTCCACAAATCTTGCCCGAAAAAAAAATTTAAAATGGACTAGCCTCCCAAAAAAGGGGTCCTATAACACCAAATCAATTGAACCAATCATAATTGAGATAAGTAATTAATATAATATATTTAATTAGTAAATAAATATTTAAACTTTAGAAATATTCGAACGAGGAAAAATAGCGAGTTATAATTAGTTGATTGGTGCAAAACTAATTGACTAATTGTGCACAAGTGAATAATAGTATATGCCTAAGGCAAGTAAAATAAAACTAAATAATATAAAATTTAATCAAACCTTTTCCCCTTAATCCAGAATTGTCTATTCTCCTTACACAAATGTAAATTCAGAAATAAATTTTTAAATTTCAAATTTATGGGCAATTATAAAGAGTCCTTGGTATATGATAATATTTTAAGTTGGAATTAGAGTGTAATTAGGGTTAGGGTTTAGGGTTTAAAGTTTATGGTTAATGATTATCATTAGGGTTCAATTTACTTTGGTGTTAGGATTGAGGTTCAATTATGTTTACGGTCAAATTTAGGTCAAATATTAAAATTAGGTTAGAGTAGAAACTTAGGATACAAATTTGAAATTAGGACCACTCGAAAGTGAAATATCTAAAAGAAAGTCAAATTTCAACAAGTAAGTTAAACTTCAAAAATAGAGTCAAACTTTGACAAGCAAATAATTTCACAAGTGTTAGGATTGAATTAGATTAGGGATAAGATTAGAGTGCAATTAGGATCAGAGTTGACTATTAAGGATTATCCTTAAAGTTAGGGTTCAAATAGGATTGTCGTCAGGGTTCAATTTACTTTGGTATTAGGATTGGTGTTTAATTATGTTAACAGTTTAAGGATAATACACAATTTAATGCTACAATTGTACTAGTCATACCTTCATTTGTACCAGTATAATTTACTACATCAATATAGTTGTTACAATATATTTAACTTCTCAACATATTTTTTCATAATGAAACCAAAATTTGATAATTAAACCATACTTCAAAGAAAAACCAAACCAAAGCAATAAAATCACACTTCAACAATTCAATAAATATGTACAACTTTACGATTTACAAAAAACTTAAAAAATTAAGTCAAAATTCATAAGAAATTTGTTTAATATAATGAAAAATTATTATACTGTACATAATACTTTGATAAACATTTTTTCCTCAAACTATTGCAGATATGCCACGTCGGTAGTTAAATTTTGCAATAGAGGATGAAAGAAGACAACATCAAAGGGAATATAGAAGGTCATATCAAAGAGAATATCAAAGAAGACAACGAGAACAAATGAATGATGTCAAAAGGGAAGAACATCGTAGAAACCATAACGAAGAAGAAAGAAGAAGATATAGAAGAAGAGCAAAGATAATAGTGGAAGAATTAGAAGTTCAAAATAGAGAAGGGAATATAATTGGAAGTAGATGACATCAAAATTTTGAAGAACATTATCAGCCTCAACAAGTAAATATGCAACAGCTTCCTCAACAAATCAAAAGTCAAGGATTTCAATATAATGCAAATATTCATGTCAATGTTGAAAATGAGGATTCAACATCCACAAATTGTGTACCTCCAAATATTCAACATGTAAATGAGCCTCAAAGAAATGGAAAATAATGTACAAAACTTACATAGTCCAAATGGAATGCTTCAAAATGATTTCAAAAATCTCTAGTTCATATTTCGTCAAGGATTAGATAGTTTGGTTTGTCCAACAATGTGCTATGTCTGTCAAGAATTTTACCTTGGCATTAAAGAATATCACACATTTGAAGGGCCTATTTGCACTAGATGTCGACACGAAAGAGGAAATAACAAATTTTCTTCATCAAATAATATGGATCCTAGACGATAGCCATAAGAACTCGCTAACCTTACTCAAGTAGAAGAAATGTTGATTGCATGTGTAAGTCCAATATTAAAGGTGACACATGCAACAGGTGGTCAATATAAGTACAGAGGGCACACAATAATTTTCACACAAAATATTGAACGAATCTCAAAGATTCTTCCACATCGAATTAAAGAGATCCCAATAATTGTTGTTCGTAGAAAAGATCAACATGGTACAAGTTATAATTTTACAGTGAATAGAGATCATGTATATAAGGTACTAAAATACATAATAGAACATGATAAGTTCTATTCGGATGTCACAAGTGATGATCATGCTCTAAGTGATGAGGGAAGAAATTGCAATCAAAATATTTTTGAGAAAATTCAAACTGTCAACATGGAATTTGATTCTGACTCAAATCAAATCATTTTCATTGAACCAATATTGGAGATAGGTGAAGATAACATCATAGATCACAGAATATCAATGGCATCAAGGCCACCAAATTTCCAAAGAGAAATAGAATTAATTCATGCATGGGTTAATACCCCAAATGGAAATCCATAAAGATTGATTGACTGGCCTTCAATTGATGTGTCTCCAATCAATGAGTATACAAGACCAAGATTACTCGATATGACATTCCCAACACTATTTGTTGATGGTAGTTGTGATTGGTTAGAACCAAGGTTAAGAAGAGTACAAATCCATGAGTATGTCAAGCATATTATACACTATAGGGATCACTATTTTTGGAAACACCTGAGGTTTCGATACTACATGATGAATATGATAATGAGGTACCCTGCACAAAATTCCACAACAATATTTTTCAAAAGAAACCTTGGGAGTTGCCTATCACCATAAGTGAACTGCGTGAACATTTGGATGATTTGTCAAACCCTCATCTAGCTAATAAGTTGATGAGATTTGGAACAACATTAAGGGGCACAAGATCATATTGGAAAAAATGTTGGGCAGGATTGACTGATATGCTCCATCAAATAAGAACACCAACAATATTCTTTACACTTAGTGCAAAAAATTTATATTGGCCAGATTTACATCCTTTAATGTCAGGAACACCACCAATAAATCACCGTGAAGCACAAGTTTGGATAAAAAAAAATGTTATTGACTATCCTCATATAGTCACCCACTATATGCACTTGAGGCATTCACAATTCATAAAAGAGATACTACAAAAAGGTTTGAATGTTAAAGACTTTTGGTGTAGATATGAATGGTAACATAGAGGATCACCACATGTCCATGGTTTCTTATGGATACATGGAGCACCAAATATGGGTACGATGGATTGGTCTAATGAACAACAAGTAAAGATGGCAGAAATATATTTTCATAGCATTGTTCATGCATGGAATCCAAGAGTAGATATTCATCAACAAAACATACAGGTATAACTATAAAGTACTTAATATATTTATGTGGTTTCATATAAATATAATTCCTTAGTAAACAAAGAATTAATATATTCATATGTCATATTGTAGGCATTTCCAAATTATGGTCAACATACATGTCTTAAAAATACAATACAACTTGCTAAAATTGACATTGATAAAGATTACGAACAAATCTTAAACACTGTTCAAAGAAATACAATGTGTAAATAGGGTGCATGCTTAAGAAAAAAATTAGGAAGAATGGTTTGCAGGTAATATATTTACGGTTACCAATT
Source organism: Thuja plicata (assembly GCA_018584345.1). Classification (NCBI taxonomy): domain Eukaryota; kingdom Viridiplantae; phylum Streptophyta; class Pinopsida; order Cupressales; family Cupressaceae; genus Thuja; species Thuja plicata. Next base: position 279,278 of record MU225931.1, read on the forward strand.
CTAATATCTATATAAATATTTTATTACAAGAAATTGCTAAAAACCATTATTCACAATAAATCACAGGTACAATGCTCCTTGGCGTTTAAATTTGAATGGATCAAAATTATATGAAGATAGAGAAACTAGAGAGAAAAAAATTGAGCTGTCAAGAAATGATGGCAGAGTGAATTCCCACAACCAATATATTATACAATTATGGAGAGATAATATTGATTGGCAATGTGTTCTTCCCAAACATCCTGTGATAAAGTATATTGCCAAGTATGCAGTAAAAGTAGAGGAGCTCAGAAAGTTACCATCAAATGCTCATGCACCGTGCAAATATAGAGAATCCATATGATTTGGCTGCAAAAATTTATAGGAAGCTTCTAACAAAAACTATTATTGAAAGACATATTGGATCTCAAGAAATGTGCCACATGCTATTAGAGCTTCCTTTGGTTGAAAGGAGTAAAATATTTGTCAATCTCAATGTTTCACGAGAAGTATTTAAACCTGTCACTATATGTGATGATAATAACACTAAAGAATAAACCAAATCATTCATAGATGCATATAGAACAAGACCAGTGGAAATGGAAGCTATAACACTTATTTATGTTGCTAGATCATGGATATATAATTGTAGAAAAAAAGAGACAACAAATGGGAACCTCGTTCTTTTTGCGTTCTTGGTTGGGTTTTTCTGCTATCCCTGCTGTCTCCTGTTGTTACTTTGGGACTTTTTTATGTTTGAAATGCTATTTTTCTGTTCATTTCTGTTTTGATGCTTTGGCATAGCTATTTATGATTTTAAAACTGTGTATCTTTTTATACTAGGTTGCAGGTCCTTGTAAAACCTGCTGAATACTTTGGTTTTTTGTTAAGGTTTCGGGTCCTTGTAAAACTTGTTTTTACTTAATCAGAACAAATGGGAACCTCAGAAAAACACAGCCATTTTCAGGGGTTTTCCAAGGTTTTTATTCATTCCTTCATGTCAATCCAAAAAAATTGTTGATTTTTGTTTGTAAGAATTGTTGCTTTACAAACCATTTCGTGATATCGAGAAAGATATTGGTGATAGCGATGACTACATAAAATCAAATTGGGAGTCATTCAATTATAACCCTTGGCATGTGGAGAGAACTGTGAGTACATAAATAAATGAAAATATGATTGATTCAGAAATTGAAAATGGTGAAATATTTCAAGGGATCACTACATAGCATGAATGGGAAATCATATCTAGACTACATCATGTTGAGGAAATGCAAATTTCATAAATAGATATGTTAGGAAGAAGAGATATTGATAGACATGCAACTTGGTCTTGTGAATATCAAGGTGAAGTATACATAGCTCAAGCAATCAATTTCATCACCACGATGAGAGATAATAGTTTCCTTATACATCACGATATACCACCAATTTTTGACTTTACAAGCCTAAGTGATAAACAAAAGAAAGTTGTGAATATAATTATGTCGCACTATCACATGAATGAAAATAGAGTACCATTGTATATGATAATTCAAGGAACATTAGGCACAAGGAAGTCATATCTCATTCATGCACTCAACAAAGCTTTTCAAGATTCAACATCGCCAAATAAATCACCTCTCATGTTACTTGTACCAACTGGAATTGCAACATTCAACATAGGTGCATCCACAATTCATTCTAAGTTAAGAATTCCAATAAAAGATTTTAATCAGCTGGAAGGAGCAAGACTCACAACTTTTCAAGAAGAAATATCACACATCAAATATATATTGATCGATGAAATAAGCTTCAATGGAGAGAAAATGATAGAGAACATAGATTGTCAACTTTGTCAAGCTTTCCCAGAAAATTCAGATATAAACTTTGGGGGTACGAATCCAATTTCAATCAATTATCAGAAGCAATTCATATCATAGTAAATGTAACTTATATGTCATAGTTTCTGCATCTTTCTATTATGTAGTACTAAAAAATGTGTTTATATTGTGAACAAGAATTTCTATGATTTTTGTTGGAGACCTTGGTCAATTGCCTCTAGTTATCTAGACAAACCAGCATATGCAAGAAATAGAAGAGAAAATATATTGTGGCAAGAATTCAAGACTGTGATTACCTTAGACAAAGTATTTAGACAAGATGGAGAAGACAATAAACAAAAACAATTTCGATGTCTAATCACAAACCTAAGAGAAGCACAACCTACAATTTATGATTGGAAATTGTTGATGGAAAGAACGGGCACTTATTTCCCTCTGGAAATCAACGAAGAGTTTCACAACAATGTTCATTTGTTCTCCACAAATGATAATGTTGAAAATCATAACCAAAAAAAATTATATTCTCTGAAAAATCCTGTTGCACGTAGTATTGTAAGAAAAGTTGGAACTATTAATTCAACTGAAGATAGTTTGATGATGAGCTCGATATGGAATTATCGATCAGTAAGAATGCAAGAGTAATGTTAACTTCTAATCTATGGATAGAAGTAGGTCTTATGAATGGTGCTTCAAGATATATTCAAAATATTGTCTACAAAACCTGGAAGCATGCCGCCAGAACCACCTACATATGTAATGGTTAAGTTTGATAGTTATTATGGACCAGCATTTGATGATCAAAACCCACAAATAATTCCTATTTTTGCAAGACAAAGAGGTTCCACAGTCCAACTACTATTAAGATTGGCTTGGGCATTGACAATACACAAATCACAAGGTCTAACACTTGCAAAATCCACTATTGATATAGGGCCAACTGAAAGAACATGAATGACATTTGTTGCAATATCTCATGTGAAGTCTTTAGAAGGACTAAAAATAATGTCACCCTTCAGTTATGATCGCTATAAAAAAATGAAGAATGGGAAACAACTTGGAAAGATGAAAGATGAAAGATGAAAGATGAATAAAATATATTAAAAGCTTTAGAAATAAGTTGATGTAAAATATTTCAATTCTGAAATAGTATTTCCTCTCATTAGTATTCATTTTTTCTACCTTTTTTATAACATAGAAAGCTCATTTTTCTTTGTACAATTCAATTTGTAAACAATCTAAGTAGAAAAGCATGTTTACATTATAATTGATTATTTTTAATCTAAAAAAATCAAGATTAATTACAATTACAGTTTTCTACTCAGAGTTGAATAATGGCACATTATTAGTATTACATTAAAATGCTATAGTGGTTACACATGCTATTAAGAATTGTTTTGAAGAATGCACTTATTGTGATAATTTTAAAACTCATTTGAAAAAAATGATAATAAAATTAGTAACATAATAACATAGTAATGGAAACAAGTACAAAATAAAAATAATTTGCATTATAAAAGAAAAAAGTCTTCACTAAATTTATCCCAAAACATATATAAAGTACTACTCTAACTATAACACTAAACCAAATTGAACCACTATAATACACACCAAATTGAACCCTATACCTAAACTAAATTAAAATAAAATTACAAACCAACTTCAACCTTTACTATACCATTACCATTACCCTAAATTTCAACCTCAATTAATAAGAAAAGACCTAAGCCAAATTCAACCCTCAATACAAAATTATACCAAGTTGAACGATAATCCTAATGCAACTTATACCACAATACTTAAATTATACCAAAGTAAACTCTTAAACTAAACAAGAGCAATGTTTAATATAAACAATAGAAAATACCTATTAATTTCTTTCAAATACTTTTTTGGGCTTGCGTTGCCAATGCTACTAGCATATATATGTGTGTGTGTGTGTAAAAGAAAAGCCTAGAGACTGCTAATTGGTTTGGTATATATTTAAGACTACTAATTGTAAAAAATTAAAGCATTGATGTCTCTCAGCTTTTCTTATATATATATTTAATATATATATGCTAGTTTGTAATACACATTACATCTATTCATTTAATTTTGCAAATTGACAAATTGTTAATACATTTCTAAATATTTTGTGGGCACAACCTATTTTAAAAAAATCTAATTTTGATTATATTATAAATTAATTTCCAAGTTTTATTGATTTCATCTAAATTTTCTATTTTTGATTAAGTAAAACAGGTTTTACAGGTATCCTGAAACCCGAAACAAAGTTTGAAAATAAAACATTATGCCTAGTCTAAGCAAAACAAAGACAAAAAGCAAAACAGGCCAACACAGGGCTAGAACATAAAACAAACTAAGCTACTAGAAAAAAAAAAGCACAGTGACAATGAAAAAGACCAGGGACACTCAAGATATGTCCACCATCAGGGTGGCCGCCTTGGCCTCAAGCAGCTCCATATTGGCAGCAGAATCCTTCATCTTCTAGAGATCAATCGCCATTTCATTATCCTTTTTCTTGTTAGCACTGGCTCTAGTCCTCTTGCTGAGGCCCTGTTTTGGCTTCTATTATTTCTCCACACCCGTGTTGGTCGCCTCATTCCCTTCATATTTTTCCTCCAATTTCTCGATAATTGCCTTAGTGTGTTCTTTGGAAGCTTTGAGGATATTATAATTCTGTTCAACAATGTTTTTTAGGGTAGCTTCAACCCTAATCATTTTGTCCTCCAATTTTTGGACTTTGGTGTTAAATTTTCTATTATAAGTCATATGAAACAAAATTTCTATTATAACTACATATGAAACAAGATTTCCAATCTGTCACATTCAAAAGTTTTCATCGAATTAGTGTTTAAAATATTTTGATCACAACAAGTTTCAAACATTCACACAAAAACAATAATAATAGTAGAATAAGCACCAAAAAAATATATTAGAATAAGTATAATTAGACAAATTAAATCTTTTTCTTAATTTAACTATATAGAAAAAATTTTGATCTATAAAAGATTTATTCAAAACTATTCAACTCACATTATTTGAAAATAAACATTTATTCTCATCCAAACATAAAATTGTTTATTTATTTGTTGTGCATTAAAGCATTGCTATTCTAAGAGCATTTATAATAGGTACAATGACCAAAAATTACACTCAAATTTTCCCGCACGCAATACCCAAAGTCAACATGATCACCACTTTTGCATTAATCATCACATCCTTCATCATTATCTCAAAGCCCTATAAATGTACTGCTCCCAAATCCACAATACCCGGGGAACTCTTTTGTAATTACCAACAAATTCCAAATTGGTAAATTATGTGTTTCAAATCTATTTAGAAAAGGAATATTGATCAAAGAGAAGAAGAAGAATCTATTTTACCAAAACTAGAAGGATGCATTTTACTAATGGAAAATGCAAAAGAGGTCGATTGTCTCGTAGAGGGGACGTCGAATGTGTGAAGTTTCTAGATTTCAACAAATCTCCATGAATTGTAAAATTTTGTTTAAATCGCTGATTGAAATCTTCTCTTTTTAACAGGAGAAACAAAAATTGAAGAGGTGGTTGATTGTGGAGTTGCATCTACCAATTCCATTTTCTTGTAAGTTTCTTTCTGTTTATCACTCTCAAGGTGACAAAATCTAACCTTTTCTTTTTGCTGATGCCCCAAATCATTGAATGGAGAAAGTAATAAGAACTAGATAAGGTATCTTACCTGTTTATACCCAGTCCTACAAATGTTGCATGATTCCCTCAATATTTTTTTGCCGTTGTGTCTGTCTTGAGATGATTATAGCCAGGATTTTTCTTTAAAGGTACTCAAGCCTTTTTTGGATACCCTAATGATTTATATCTTTCAAATAGGTTAGGAAAGAGTAAAAACACACTTCGATAACACCCTGTTCGACAAATATCTCATCGGTTCATCCCAAATAGATTTTTCTTTGACTCATTCAATTGGGGTTTTAATATTTTGAATTAGAATGGGAGATGAATGCAAAGAACTGCCAGAAGAATACTCAGAGATTTTGTTCAACATCTCACACAGCCAAGCTAGTGGGCAACAGTCTCATTTCCACCATTGGAAATGCAGATTTGATTATATTTTCTGTGGCAAAGGTCTTCTTCCATGATTTATTAATTAATCACATATACTTTGCATCTCCTTATGATCGGGATATTATCTTTCCATGTCAAATTAATGGTTTCTTGGAAATGAGGAGAGGCGATTAAAAGGTAAAGTTAGTTTCATCCTAAACATTCTCGTCTATTCTCGTGCTCATTTGTGCAAGAAACTGAACATAATTTTCTCTTTTTTCTTCGAGCATTTTTAGAGATAACATTCAACAGGGACCCGCCAAAGAAGGTTGGCCTTCTTTATCATCTTAGAAGTTCAGGTGAGTTGACATGTCGATTGATATGTCATTGTGTTTTACATTTTTCAACTGCCTTTGATGTAATAGCTTGAAACTGTTGTCTGTATAATGACTTTTTCCAGTAATTTTCTCCATCCTTTAATATCTTACAAAATTTCTTCGTTCTATTAAGCTTTATACATATGATAAATTTCAATGTTCTTTATCCTTTCATTGATGGTGGCAAAGGCGGTGGAGTCTGGCTGTAGATGACCTGCCAATTGTATTTGGTTGGAGGTTTATGAAAGCTTTCAAAAAATCCCTATCTCCCATCTACGCAACGTTGCCACGGTGAAATTTTTCATGCCGGTATGTTGGAGATTATATAAACATTTGACAACTAGGCATGGAGATTTGTTTCATAACCCTTTCTGACTATCTTTTTTCAAACCTAACCTGTTATTTATTAATTATATTCTTCGACTGAGAAACAATAACATATTTCACTATTTTCGTTGCTTCTAGCATCTTTCACATCATCAAGAACAACTTCAGGGTAAGTATGTGATGGCCACACCTACTGCTCTATCTAAACGTCTTTCATTCAAATTATCTTTTGCCTGCCACTGGAGGGTTTAAAACACGCGGTGTAATTCTAAATTCATGTGATTCCAATTATCTTTTGTCTTGCAGTTTAGTATTCTCGCGGAGGTTGAGGGTTTTGTTGGATTTTTAGAATAAAATTTGATTGCTTTGAGCCCCTTTTTTTGACTTTCCAAAAGTTAAAATTCCTTTGTTTTATTGCTCAAAGAATATCAGATTTTGTGTGGACCTTTTTTGAGATAAGTTCAAATCAGATTTTGGGTAAATCTGATTTCTTCTTTGGACTTCTGATATTTTCTTTGGACAACAATTTTTCTATAAAGAAAAGAATATCTTTATTCTTTCAACAAACTTGTAAGAAGTTGTATGTAGCAACAAATGAGTTAGTTTTTTGTAAGTGCTCTGTTTTATCAGGGACTTGCTTTTATTGCAACAACAGTTGTAATTTGATTATCTTGTTAAGTAGTGATTGCTTCAAGATACTTTGTATGCAGGCCCAATTGCTGCAAGTTTATTTTAATTGTTGTAGAAGTTATTTCCAGATTAAGAGAAGCAAGAGAAGCTTGCATATCTCAATCCTTGTGAGTTTGGGCATTTTTTTTCTGGGTAATTATTTTTCTTGCACGGGAGACATGTTTGAAGATGTAGGAAAGCGCTGGCAGCAGCCACCGTCCTTTAATGGACAAAATTATGATGTTTGGGCAAAGAAGATGAAGACTGTAATGGTTGCAAATGATTTGTGGGAGCTTGTGGTCAATGGATTTGTAGATGTGACTGACCCAGTTCTATTTTCTGCCTTCACAAATAATCAAAAGACTCAGTTGAAGGAGTCAAGGAGGAAATATGCAAAAGCTTTGAGCTTGATTGAAACTTCCTTGACAGAGGCAATCTTTCCCAGAATAGTAGCAGCTAATTATTCCAAAGAATCTTGGGATATTATCCACACAAGTTTTAAAGGGCTTGAAAAAGTTCATGTGGTGAAGCTCCAAATTCTTCGAAGAGAATTTGAGACTTTTCTCATGAAGGACAATGAGTCCATTTCAGATTTCAGCTCAAGACTCTCTGGTTTGATAAACCATTTGAGAACCAATGGAGAAACCATGCAGGAGCAAAGAATAGTAGAGAAAATTTTGAGAAGTGTGCCCTCAAAATTTGATACTCTACTTATTTCCATTGAAGAGGCAAAGGATCTCTGAACATTGACTGTTGGTGAGTTGATGGGTTCTTTCCAAACCCATGAGCATCAAATTAATAGATCAAAAAATTATTCTCAAGAGCAATCTTTCAGAGCTCAATCCAATGCAAGAGGCAAGGGGAGAGGAAGAAACAAATCTGGAAGAGGCTCAAGAGGTAGAGGTCATGGAAACTCCAGACAAAAAAATGTTGGAGGAGAAAGATTAGAACGAGAAGCCACAAATGAGGGAGCTAGCAGCTCTCAGAATAATTCTAGAGGAGGCAAGAAGAATAGTAACTCGAACAAGAGCAATGTTGAGTGCTATTACTGCCATAAATTTGGGCATTATGCAAGTGAATGCTGAAAAAATCAAGGTGATCAGTCAAAGAAAAGTGCAAACATGACTGATGTTAAAGTGGGTAATAGAAATAATCCCATAGCCTTCATCATGTGCAATATTGGTGAAGAAGGCAGCCCCGAAGTCTAGTACTTGGACAACGGTTGTAGTAACCACATGAGTGGTAATGAAAGTGTTTTTTCTTTCATTGATAAATCTATTAAATATGAAATTAGAATGGGGAACAATGGAATTGTTCCAGTTGTGGGCAAAGGATCTATTATGATCCGCATCAAGCAAGGTGAGAAACAAGAAATTCAGAATGTTTATTTTGCCCCAGGGATAAAGCACAATTTAATGAGTGTTGGACAACTCATTCAAAAGGGATATAAAGTGCTGATGGAGAATGACCAATGCGTCATTTATGAGAAGGATGGGGGTAAGAAAATTATTCCAACAGTCCAAATGACAAAGAATCGAATGTTTCTGTTGAAGGTAGAAATGTGTTTCTCTTCAATTTCAGCAGTTGCATCTCCCAAGAAAGCATGTATAGTAGTACAACAATCAACCTTCAAGAGCGCGATTGAAGATCCCTCCGAGCTATGAAATTTAAGGTATGGACATCTTGGCTATGCTGGTTTAAGTTTATTGTCCAAGAAAAGAATGGTAGATGATTTGCCATGTGTTAAAGAGTTCAGTAGCAAGTGTGAAGCTTGCATTTTGGGTAAGCAACACAGGCTACCCTTTAATTCTGGTAACTCTAGAAGGGCAAGAGCACCATTAGAGTTGGTGCATACTGATTTAGTTGGCCCTATGCAAATCACTTCCATTGGGGGGAGTACTAATTTTATGACCTTCATAGATGATTTCAGCCGTAGAACATGGGTATATTTTAAGAAAAATAAATTTGAAGCTTTGTTGAAAAAGAAAGTGGACATTATGTTAAAGTCCTAAGGTCAAACAGAGGGGGGAATATACCTCCAATATTTTTTTAAAATTTTGCAAGCAGTATGACATAAAGAAGGAGCTAACACTACAACATTTGGGGTCGAATTCCGATGCCAATATGCAACGGCGCTACCATTTGTGTGTGATTTTTGTATTTTTTTTAAGTGCCCCCGACGCTGTCGCAATAATGATGATACCATTGTAATTGCGACACCCTCTTGATTATAAACAAAAAGAAAAAGAAAAAGAAAGGCTCATTTGTGATCGAGCTGTGCATGCCAGCGGAAGGAAACTATACCATTCTGCGTGAAAAGAGGGCTCTTGTTGTATTGAATCCAGCTACCTCCGGGCTGGTTTGGAATTCATTCATCTGGTTTTCTTCATGTTCCATTTGACGCGTGAAGAGGGCTCTTGTTGTATTGAATCCAGCTACCTCCAAGCCAGTTTTCAATTCATTCAGCTGGTTTCCTTCATGTTTAGGGTATAGCCACCACGTACTCATCAACAAGCTGCCACCGCATACTCACCATTTGAGGTATGTCTTGTATGTCATGTATACGCCGTAATGAGAACATACACCATAATCTGCAAAAACCCTAGCATAAAGAAAGTGATGCTTTGTCACGGGCAGTATGCCGCTGTTGTCTCACTGAAGCTTTGACCCTATCTATTGAAGGTCAGATGCCAATGAATTTTGCAATGGTTGGTGTTTTTTAAAATGCCTCATTGAGGGATTGAACAAATTGTCTAGAACCTGAACATTCACGATCTTATTATCAATTTCAATATATGTCTTGTTTTTTAGCCTTTGGTTAAGAGCATATTACATGACTAGAGGCATATACCCTAAGATGGCCTGATTGATATTAGTCAATATGAGAACATACGCCGTAATGAGAACATACACCATAATCTGCAAAAACCCTAGCATAAAGAAAGTGATGCTTTGTCATGGGCAGTATGCCACTGTTGTCTAGTAGGGAGGAACTTTTAGGTGTCATAAATCTTATAGCCTCGAGAAATATGTCTGATACTTGCACCAGAGGTAAGTGTAAGGCCCCTCGTCAAGCTACCCAATACAAGAATAAAAATGTGTCTATGTTATAATGCATTAAAAAATCTCTTTCTATGGTCTTTGTTATATGTGGGTTATTTATGGTTTGTAAGGGATAACTAAGTATGTTCATTTACAAGTTTCCTTATCCTTTGAG